>BGPR01025694.1:1521-22148 GCA_013235015.1 Araneus ventricosus
CAAACATTTCATCCTTCACCAAGTTCCCCTCTGGTTACCCTTTTATATTGTATCAAGGCAGATCGAAATTATCCAGTGACTAATATTTAATTGGAAGAAACGACGAAATCAAATATAAGATCCAAGTACAAATTCTTAATTCACTGGATGAATGCTTCAGGAGCGAAAAAGAAACGATTATGATCAATAATCTACAAGCACTTGTGAGCGAACATTGATTTCTTCATTCAGATAATTTCTTGATTGCTCACCGTCGCAGACAGCGGGTGGGTGTATGCGATTCCACCTCGGAACCTTCATAATGACCAGCCCCCACGATTTCATTCCACTCCACTTGCCATCCCATAACTCCACCCCAAACGAGGCCAATCTAGCCCTAATGCCCGGGCAAAGGACGCGGGCTTTTATCGGAAGGAGCACAACAGAAAACAAAAGAAATAAGAAACCTCCCCTATAAAGGGCGGAATTCGCGCTGTCGTTAAGCCCCGGCCTCCGTACCTTGCGCCCCAAAAGCGGCTAATTAAGGCCAGCAGTTGGGAACTCGGCTATCTGAGGAATGTTGGCTCCCGCATGCCCCCTTTTTTGCCCCTGTTCCTTTTTCCTGCCCGTTATGACGGTGGGTTGGACCGGATTGTGTTGGTATGTTTTAAGTGGGTAATTTTGGGTTTAAAAAGCAGAGAGTTGGTTTAAAAAGAGTGGTTGGGCTTTCTAAATTTTCGCCGGAGCAGAGGAGTACTTAGCGCAGTTTGTTCCCATTCTCATCGAAGTTTTGTTTCTTTCTATTTCAATCTCCGTGATTAAATCGTGGCGATGGGGGAATGGACTTTGGAATTTATGGTTGGGTCCGGAAATCATGGCTTGTACTCGTCCATGGAACAAGACTAGTTAAAAGTTTTCGAGAAGCGCTACTAGAATTTATCTGTGAACTGTCTGTGATTGCGCATTAAATTACCACCCCTGTTATGGGTGATTTAGGGCAATATATAAATGCTGGCAGATTTGTCCTCGCATCCCTTAGGGTTGGGGTTGGTTTTACAAGCGTTTGTGCACAGAAAGTTTTTTAAATTTTTGTGTACACGAAAAAAATTAATGAGAATGTGCGCTTTATGACAAAACCAATTTTAATCTCGTTTGTATGCATTCTTGGAGCTTGAGCTTGGTTTTAATAGTTTTATTTTGTCTTTAATTTTTTAATTACTCATATTCTTTTGGTGACAAAAAGGAACATATTTGCTCTATATATAAAAGGATAAGCCGAAGTTGTTATTAGATTTAGGTTGAATTTAAATAGGTTTATTAGATGCAATTAACCTAATTAGCAATCCCAGGTTCGACCTTTGTCTAATAATTATTTTTATTAATGTAATCAATTTAACATTCAGAATACGACACAAAGAAAGACAATATTAATTTCAAAATTATAGCATTAAACTTTATTTCAGTATAGATATTTAATTACAAATTTATCATTAAATAAAATAAGCCCAGGAAGAGTAGAATCTCATAAAAATAATTAAAACAGTCTGTATTTGTCTCTAGAGATTCGATATAATCAAATGTATTTCAAACTCATCAGGCGGTTTCGCGCAATCTCCAGTCCAGTATTCATTAAAATATATGGACTTGTAGTTTCCAACCAAAGGTACTAATAAAACCAAGTCACTTAATTGTCCTCTTCACTCACCATATATGGTCTCAATAAAATCCTTTAATTTACCAAGCAACCACCGTCACTTGGATAACATCGTCGCAATGAAGCCATTCAGAAAAATCGGCCAATTGAGGTTTCTACCAAACAAACCACCTCGATTCTTGTTACATTCTTCTCGGCTCGCTGTTTTTTCTTATCTCCACCTGCTTATGTATCTCGGGGTCCAATCTCCGTCATTTGCCTTGCTGAATGGGCCAGGGGGTGGTGTCTCTTGATTGTTCTTGACCTTTCTAGAGTTCAGGAAATAAGTCGCTTTTTCTCGCGAGGATTAGAGAGTGGTATCTCTCGATTCTTCTCGACCTTTCTAGAGTTCAAGGGTGGAGCCGCCTCTGCTTAGCGAGGGCTTGACGTTATTCGCCGCCATTCTGGAAATTTCTATTCCAGGGAATTCTCAAATTCACTATGTAATTCACTGTGTTCTAATTCAAACAAAATATTACACAACGAAGTCTCTGACATTTTTATGACAAGCTTTATCCTTGATTTTTTTTTAATACTGCACGTATGAGTTCATGGCTATTCATGGTTTCCGAGTCCGTTTCTACCGAAAGAATAGGGGACCTAAAGAGAAAAGAAGGCGCACTATGCTGTGTTTTCCAGCCAAGCACACAAACACCACAAAGAAGAGAATAGTACTTAGGACAGGGTGGCGGCAGAACCTGGAAATCAGGGGAAAAAGTCAGGGAATTTTATCGATCTGGAAAAATCAAGGGAAAGTCAGGGAAATTCGTAAAAATATCTAAAAATCAGGGAAAATTAATTGTTACTTGAGTTTTTATCTATAAATTAGTATCTTATGTCTAGCATTATTTGTAATAATAAATGGAATTTTTTTAAAAAAAACTTATTTTCATTTATAAAAGCATAAGTTTTTGATTAGAGCAATTAATTTCTTATGATTTATTAAAGAATAAAGATTTGAATTAATATTTTGGCAGTTTCTCTTGTTTAAATTACGTATTTGGTACGTATAATTATACTATTTTTATATTTTTGCTGCAATATGTTATTCTGGTACTCATGAAAAGAGAACTAATTAGTTATTGAACTGTTTAAAGTTTTAAGCAAAGATCATAATAACCTTTACTGTTAACATAAATTAACTTGTGTTGCAAACAGTAGTTTTAATGTTTCTTAGAATTCTTATGCAGTTTTAGAAGCGAAGTATTTTGTTAAAATTTCCAGTTTTTTTTACATATAAGAAATGTAATATTATGTTTTAATAGATTTTTTAGGATGTTCATTCCATTTTTTTAAATTAAATTTCATGAAAATATTTTTTCATATTAAATAACTGGTAAAAGTGTTTTTAATAAGGTATATTGTACAGATACAGTGATTCTGAGTAGGGAGAAAGCCAGGAAACTTATATAATTAGTAGCCGTAAATCAGGAAAATGTAAGTTTAGTCAGGGAAATTTTTTTCACAGTTTCTGTAGCCACCCTGTAGGATCATGGCATTAAAAATCGTGATATGAAGAAACTTCCAATGTCGCCGTAGCAGTGATGGGGAGGGGAAAATGGAATTTTAAATGTTACTAGACTCGTGCCATGTGGTTCAAAGTGCGGAGACAAACAAGAAGAGAGCTATTTGGCTGCTGATCGAGGAATCAGATGACGCGGGTGAGGGCAACTGAAAATCAAAGAAAGACGCCGCAGCGAAAAGCTACTTTATCAGGTTCAAGTATGCAAACAATCAATAAGAAAAATAAAGCAAAATTTAAAAAAATATTTATAAAATTATTATTTATAAAAGGAAGCAAAAATTAAAACTGGAACAAGAAAAAAAAAATTTTTGTTATCATACAATAAAATTAAAAGAATTTAATTGTAAAAAGAAATGAAGTTATAAAAATTACGACAATGTTTAGGATGCGCGCCATTGCAGAAGCATAACAAAAAACAGAGAACAATAGACAGATATACCAATAAAGCCAAAATTGAAAAAAGAAAGTAATACAAGCAATCCTATAGTAATTTGAAGTAAACGGAAAGCAGACAACAAAAACAAGGAATCCATTCTAGTTCACTTTTTCAAGGGCTAAGAACTATTTCGAAATGGATTCAAAAGAATATTTGGGAAATTTTCTGTAAGAAGCAGGCCTATTTTAGGCTAAGACAAAGCTTCTCATAGCCCGAACTCCCCAGGTTTTCAGGTTTAAAGTGTATAAATACTTGAAAATATTTTCTATAACGCACAATGCCGAGTATATCAACTTGTGATTTTATAACCAAAAGGATATGCATGGATGAAAACAAGTTTCTCGCTTACTTTTATTTCGAGAACTTGTCGTTTGTCTGGTGCTGACGATGTCTCATCTTCCACACCAAGTTCTGCTGCTTTGTCGTGGAAGTTTGGGGAGAGGTAAGGCTGGCTCTGATGATGACCTCCTCGTCATCTGACAACAGTTCAGTTTTAATGGGTAAAATAGTCCTCGTACAGGTTCAAACGGGGAAGTTAATTTAACTCTACTAAACGAATTCCACTTTTGGAATTCAACGAAATATCTTGATGTACGAAATTGTATAAATTTTCTGTTTTACTTCTAATTCTGTTACTCTTTACTCTTATTGTAGAAGTAGAAAATAACCCGTCATGGTTTGACGGGTGCAAATTGCCTCTTCATTCGAGAGATTTCCTTTCAAATTTGACGTGTTTAAATAGATATACAGTGGAATCTCCCTATAACGAAATCACTTGGTTCCAATTGAAAAATTCGTTATAGAGAAAATTTCGATATACGGAGATTAGAGATTTTTGCAGTTATTTAATTAAATGTTCCAAACTTTTCAATAGGTACGATAAGTTCAAATGTATTTAATTATGATTTTCAATTAAAAATGAGGTAATATATATTATAAATTTGTTAAAATTATATTAATTTTTATTGTATAAATAGAATGCTCAAAAGTTAAGACAATTCACCAATTTAGAGAATAGTTGTACTAGTATGTACTTACGTTTATTTTACTTGAAAAATTCCGTTATTTTACATTTCTTTGCATTTCGTGATGTTAAATTTTCAGAAAATTTTTCACATTTTAAGAGTGAGTGGTTCCAGAAACAGGCACGTGTGAGCGAATTGGTTGCGCAGAAATTATCAACTTTCTTAAAAAATGACAAAAATCGAAAAGATAAACCTCTGAAAAAATTCGTTATAGGGAGACAACCACTTCGTTATATGGAGAATATTTTAAATGTTATTTAACATTCCGATTAAAAAATTTTGTTATAGGGAGAAATTCGCTGTAGAGAGACTTCGTTGTAGGGAGACTCTACTGTATATGCGAGAGAAATGTTTAACATTTATTGAAAACAAATAAAATAAACATATGTTTTTATGTCAGGGGTTTTTTTTTCTTTATATATTTCTTTATTCGATAAACCTCTTGCTAAACAACATTCCGTGTGAATTATTTTTCGTTTTTTTAACAATTTTCCTTGTACTTGAGATGTCTTTGTGTAAATTTTAACGTGATTGGGGATCCTAGACCTTGAAAGTGCAACATAGAGCTGTCCTTGTGAAAAGACAGGCTCATCGAGGTAAATTCCAACATGATCTAAAATTTGCCCCTGCGATTTGTTGATAGTCGTGTAAGCTGGAATTAACGGGAACTGGCTGCGGTTGAGGACGAATGGTAGATTCGCGTCACTAGGGGCTAATTTAATTCTTGGCAAGAAAACAACATCGCCACGATTGCATCCAGATACAATTTGGCGTCCAAACTATATCACGCGCATGTGATACCACTGACGTAATTTACTATTTTCTATTGAAAAACGGAAATTAATGTGAAATATAGGATTAATATAATTTAAAATTTCTCGGGAACTATCTATCATAGCGAGATAAACTTTATATCAATCGATAGAAAATTTTATTTCACTATTTCAGAGCTATTAAATTTGAAATTAGAACGACGATTACTCTTTTAAATTTAAAATTACTAAAATTTAGGTTCTCTAACAATGAAATAATGAAAGTGCTGTGGCGCGAGTTTTATTGTTGGTGACGTCAGAGCGTTACCGAGAGACAGATCTGGGCTATTATATTAGTAATTTTATTGTTACTTTCAAGTACAAGAAGGAAGAAGGTATTTATTTGTTTACAAACGAAGTAGCACTGTAAATAAGGTGATTAATGAGGCGAAGGAAATATAGGTAGAACAATCTACAACATCATTCCAAAAGTAACAACAAATCCAGTGCCATGGACGAGGGAATCTATCCTCTTTGCAACAGGACATGTTCCCTTCCCCAGCTACCTCCCCAGGTTCAACCTCCATCATTCCGATCTTTGCGCCTGTGGAGAAGTTGGCACACCATTTCAATACACAACTACAGTAGGACCCCGGTAATCCGGACAAATTCAGGCACACGGACGTCCGGATTAGCGAGGTTTTTAAAAAATAACGTAAAACACTTTTTTTCAAAAATTGTATGTATAAGTACTATGCTATATTTGTATGAACTAACATTGTATAGATAAATTGAATGAACATGATATACACATACATAATTACTACATATGCAAATGAATGAACATAATCAGTATCCAAAAAAGTCAGTGATTTTTCTTTGCGCGGCCGTTCCAATTTTTAATTCAAATGCTCGGTCTCTTAAACGTCTGGCGTAATAACTGGCGTCATCTGGCGTAGACTCCTTCTCGGATTCAGAAAGTTTTCCTCCTTCAACAAGACAAACAAGGTGTCAAACCTCCATGATCCAGCAAGAATAAATGAACATTTTTTTCTTCTTTTCCACTTCTTGTCTTATAAAGAGACATTTAATTTTGGCTTAGTAATACGTTCTCATAATCCCTTTGTAAATAATAATTTGGTAAACAATTGCAGCAACAGCCTCAAGTTCTGTTGGGAGGCTGAAACTGTTAATCAACAATGTATTATTTGTGTTTTTACTTTCTCGTGTGCGAAGTGTACAAAGAGAAAGTATTGTAATCGTCAAAAAATGCGAACTCGAGATTTTGACGAATCTCCACGTTTTAGACCTCCCTGAGTCCGAAAAACACAATTTTGGAATTATGCCAGTCTGTGAACACGATAACTCGAAAACTATTAGCGCTACGGGGATGAAATTTGGTATGTGATCTTTACGCATAATTTATAGGTTTCTGTCCTTTTTTGGACAAAATTCGTCTACAGGAATCTGTCTGTCTGTCCATCCAGGTTCATGTGGACACTATAACTCAAAAACTTGAATAGCTAAATGGATAAAATTTGGTACACAGTTTTAACATCATGAATGTAGGTCCGTATCAACGCTTGGTCCAAATTCGTCGAAGAGTTGATGACCTGTCGGACTGTATAATCGCATATAATTGTAAAAATTATATCTCCTAAATTCTTTGGCTTCGATAAATAAAAATTGGTATGACGGTTTTTAACATTAATTATAGATCTGTGCCCAAATATCGTTTCAATCGGTTTAAAAAAGGCGTTCAAATTGCATATTCAATTTCTTTACTTGCGTACTGGAAGCAATTTCTTCGCATGCGCAAGCTATTCAGCGATAGCGAACGAGGTCATTTTCTCCTGTTTTCTTTTCGCACGCCCTCGCATTAGCGGAGCTTGCTAGAGTGTGGTAGAAAATAAATATTGCTAAATTTTAATACATACGCAACTCTTTAAATATGATTTTTCACCTAAATATTTTACTATCGCTATAATCTACAATAAAAAAACCTTCTGATAGTCATTGCATTCTCGGTTACAGTAGGTTCGAATTTTTATCCACGCAGGGGGAGGGGAAATGACAAATTTTTGAGAAGTATACGAGAAAGTTTTGGGGAGGCCACCCCCGCTGGTTAATTATACAAGTTTGTAATTTTTTTAAGCCTTTCTTTCAATAAAGGTTCACATATACCTACCCAACCGGCAAGCAGCCTTCCTGGCTCCAAGTTCGGGGTATACCGTGGTGTTAAAGTGTAAAGGTAATTAAAATAGTGTTAATTAATGATATATCTTTCCCTCAACACAATTCCTTAGATCTTATATTATTTTTTCCCCATCATTATTCAAATGTCCT
Source organism: Araneus ventricosus (assembly GCA_013235015.1). Lineage (NCBI taxonomy): Eukaryota > Metazoa > Arthropoda > Arachnida > Araneae > Araneidae > Araneus > Araneus ventricosus. The sequence continues at coordinate 9,278 of BGPR01025694.1, forward strand.
CTTTTTCCTCGGGAAATGTTTCTCACTTTGATCGATTGCCGTAGCATTTCTTTCCTACAAAAATCTGATAGATGAATCTCATAAGCAAACAATACGAAACCATTATTCATCTCGCAGGTACGAACTGAAACCAGCACGGCTAGGTGATGTGACATGGGAGGCCCCTTGTAAGCCTTAGATCTTGATGAATTGCATCTGGAAAACCGTTAGTCGTGATAGTTTTAACCATGCAGCTTTTTTCGCTTCGCTTAGAATGTAATTAGTTTTTATGGATCTTTGTGAGTTGAGATTTGTTAATAGGAAGTTTAAATAGTGATTAAAATGCTCTTTAAAGCTTTTGAAGTTTTTGAATTGTTCCGAAAGTATTCATTAATAATTTTTTAAAAACTTGTTTTACATTCATTTAAAGCAGACTTCTTAAAAGTATTCTTTTCTTTCCACATTTCGAGTGGGAGAAAAAACCAGCGGGAGTAGTCTCCCCTAAACTTTCTTGTATACTTCCCCAAAAAGGTGCTGTTTCCTCTCCCCCTGCTTGGATAAAAAATTCGAACCTACTGTAACCCAGAATCCAATGACTATCAGATGGTTTTTCATTGTAGATTATAGTGATTGTAAAATATTTACGTAAAGAATCGTATTCAAAGAGATGCGTACCGATTTTTCCACTCTTACCGACTCAAGGACAAAGTTATGTAATTCTTCGCGTGCACAGATATCGCTACCAGTACGCATGGAGAATCGGATTTTTAAAAAATTGAATATGCAATTTGAACGCCTTTTTTTTAACCGATTGAAACGAAATTTGGGCACAGATCTATAATTAATGTTAGCAACCGCCATACCAATTTGTATTTATCTAAGCCAAAGGGTTTAGGAGATATAATTTTTACAAGTATGCGATTATACAGTCCGACAGACAGTCAACCCTTGGACGGATTTGGTCCAAATTTTGATACGCACCTACATTCATGATGATAAAACTGTGTACCAAATTTTATCCATCTAGCTACTCAAGTTTTTGAGTTATAATGTTCGCATGACCACGGACAGATAGACTTTCCGTAGACGGATTTTGCCCAAAATTTGATAGAAACCTACATATTATGTGTAAAAATCACATACCAAATTTCATCCCTGTAGCTCAAACAGTGTTCGAGTTATCTTGTTCACAGACAGACATAATACCAAAATTGTGTTTTTCGGACTCAGGGAGGTCCAAAACGTGGAGATTCGTCAAAATCTCGAGTTCGAATTTTTTGACTATTACAATGCTTTCTCTTTGTATACTTCGTAAAATAAAATACTTCGTAGAAAGTAAAAATGACCGTAGGCTGTCTTTTTCAAACAGCCGCTGTTATTAAAGGTGTAGGTCTACTTGACTCGCGTGACTCTTTTTTCCGATTTTCAATTTCTTTTTTGTAACTTCTGTTGTTACCCTTTATCTATGAAATAAGACATTAGTTATGTTCTTAACATATGTAATTACCGTCATATAGAGGATGGAGTCAACAATTCATGCGTAATTTTGCCCAAGTTTGCGACTCAGTAGTCGCTGAACTACAATTCCGATTTTCAATTTCTTTTGTGGCTTCTGTTGTTACCCTGTATCTCTAAAATAAGACATTAGTTGTGTTTTTAACATGTGTACTTACCGAGATATAGAGGATCTCCCATACAACGTTTTTTGTGTCGTTTTGGCGTGTGAATCAAATTTCTTCCTGAGACCCCAATGGGAGGAACGTAGTCCTACGTTAACATTTTAAAAATAATATATAGTTGTTAACAATTACAGTCAAATCGTATCCAACCGTTCCTATCATGTATAGAAGCCACACTGGTGCAAATGCACTGGTTTGGTGATGCAAATGTTTTTTCCTTTGTTGAAGTACTGTCGCAGTGAAGCGGTATTTACAGATACCAAATTGCATCTTCTAATAAACTTGCTGTATTGTTAAAAAGTAAGATAAAGAATATGTTCCCCACTTTATTTTCCCACGATTAAGTTAACTGAATATAAGAATACTTATTTATTCACCGATATGCTCCCATTCAATTTCTTAACGATATGCAATGAAGATCTGCTGCATCTAAACTAAATAATACCTTACAGTTTCCGTTAAATTACTTTTCTCAAAATGAATTTTCAATCGCATCGTTTTCCAGGTCCATTCAAATCGCTGCTTCCAATTTCGTAAACAAGAAACAAAAAAGGGCCGCCAATGCAGTTGCTGATAACTTTTCGCTTCACTGAGCTTTCTGAAAATTATCATCAACCTCCCAGCTTTGCTGTCGGCGAGTTATTATCATACCGCTGCAGGCTTCGACTAGTTTGCGGAAAGGTCCATGTTTCTGCCAGACGGGGAGGGGAGTTCTTTTCCTTGCCAGAAGATAGCGTTAGTCGAAATGCATCGAAACGAAGGTGTAAATCAGGAAACTTGTTATTTTTTTAAAAAACTGATATTTTATTCTTTTATTTTACAGTAGACTCTCGATTAATGGGGATGGGCGGGAAATGCTTCGTCCCGGATAATCCAATTTATACAAATTTTGATATAAAAAAATTTGGAAAAATGATAGGAGATGTAAAATTATTATACAATAAGACATTAATATTTTAATTAATACAAAAGAAAAGGAATTAACAAGAAATTTTAATGTTATTTAGAGTTACAATTCCGTACAATTAACCAGCGGGAGTGGTCTCCCCTAAACTTTCTCGCATACTTTCTGAGTGAAGATTCGTCAAAATCTCGAGTTCGAATTTTTTTGACGATTACAATACTTTCTCTTTGTATACTTCGTAGAAAGTAAAAATGACGGGATGCTGTCTTTTTCAAACATCCGCTGTTGTTAAAAGTGTAGGACTACTTTACTCGCGTGACTCTTTTCTCCGATTTTCAATTTCTTTCTTGTAACCTCTGTTGTTACCCTTTATCTCTAAAATAAGACATTAGTTATGTTCTTAACATATGTAGTTACCTCCATATAGAGGATGGAGTCAACAATTCATGCGTAATTTTGCCCACGTTTGCGACTCAGTAGTCGCTGAACTACAATTCCGATTTTCAATTTCTTTTGTGACTTCTGTTGTTACCCTGTATCTCTAAAATAAGACATTAGTTGTGTTTTTAACATGTGTAGTTACCGAGATATAGAGGATCTCCCATACAACGTTTTTTGTGGCGTTTTGGCGTGTGAATCAAATTTCTTCCTGAGACCGCAATGGGAATAACGTAGTCCTACGTTAACATTTTAAAAGTAATATATAGTTGTTAAAAATTAGTCAAATCGTATCCAGTCGTTGCAGTTGTTTTTATCCAACCGTTCATATCATGTATAGAAGCCACACTTGCAGAGGCGCTATGGGTAAGCTCATTTGGTGATGGAATTGTTTTTTCCTTTGTTGAAGTATTGTCGCAGTGAAGCGATATTTACAGATACTAAATTGCATCTTCTAGTAAACTTACTACAGTATGCTCTCTATTATCCGGTTTGCGGATTATCCGTGCTCATTCCGGACTCACAAAAAAATTTAAAGGGAAACATTTTCACGCTTATCATGCATGTAAAATCGATGTTGATGTTCGATCGAGAGATTCATTCCGTGAAACTAGTGAGCCGTGACGGCAGAGGCTAAAGAATAGATTCTTTCTTCCTTCATGCAATCTCTACCGGTTCAACCCCTAATTTTCCGAGAAATGAATCGTCCACTTCCTGCTAGCTCATTCTCGTACGAACACGCTTCTTCCTGACACGTCATTCTTTAACTTCTTCCTCCTCTTTCACTTTCGCACGTGTTTCTTTAGTTTTTGCGTCTTGTTTATCGTCAGTTAGTAGCGTGAAATTTTTTACTGGTAAAAATGAGTGGTTTGAAACTAAAATGAAACGTTTTAAATGTTAAACAAAAATTAGAAATCCTTCAAAAACTTGATAATGGAGAATCACCTGATGCAGAAGATGTACTAAATGAGGGAAATGCAGTTTCTCATTCTGCTGCTCTACAATCTGTGGAAACTTTGTTAGATTATATGGGACAAAGAGGATTTGATTACGGTGACATTACTGCGGTTCGTCAAATATGTGTCGATATACGACAAGAGATGAACAAAGAGCAGAAGCAAAGACGCATTACAGATTTTTTAAAGCAGTAAATGTTAAAAGGAAAAATCCTAGTTTGATGTTATACAGCATGCAAATGTAAGTAATTTTTATATTTTTGTACTGATGTTAATTTTTTTTTTTAATAAAAAGGAGTTTCCGGATTATCAGTGTTTTTCTATTGTCCGTGCGATCCCTCCCGGTGATTAACCCGGATAATCGGGAGTGCACTGTATATTGTTAAAAAGTAAGATAAGGAACATGTTCCCCACTTTTATTTTCCCACAATTAAGTTAACCGAAGATAAGAATACTTATTTATTCACCGATATGCTCCCATTCAATTTCTTAACGATATGCAATGAAGATCTGCTGCATCTAAACTAAATAAAACCTTACAGTTTCCGTTAAATTACTTTTCTCAAAATGAATTTTCAATCGCATCGTTTTCCAGGTCCATTCAAATCGCTGCTTCCGATTTCGTAAACAAGAAACAAAAAAGGGCCGCAAATGCAGGCGCTGATAACTTCTCGCTTCACTGAGCTTTCTGAACATTATCATCAACCTCCCAGCTTTGCTGTCGGCGAGTTATTATCATACCGCTGCAGGCTTCGACTTGTTTGCGGAAAGTTCCATGTTTCCGCCAGGCGGGGTGGGGAGTTCTTTTCCTTGCCAGAAGATAACGTTAGTCGAAATGCATCGAAACGAAGGTGTAAATCACGAAACTTGTTATTATATTTTTAAAAAAACTTATATTTTATTATTTTATTATACCACTCAATATATTATGTGGAAAAAAATTAATTATTTATTTTTTATTGTATTTTTCTTTGATGCAACGAGATCAATAATTTGAACGCAAATGAAATTTGTGTCACTGAAAAGCTATTTTTTAAACCTTACTATAGTAGAAGAATAGTTATTATAATATAACTCTTTCGAATTATAATCACGGAAAATCAAAATCTTGTTTAATTTTTAATTAACTGAAGCTTTAATTAACTTAGGGGGCTTTTAAAGTTTACAGTGATCTTTCCCTTCTTATATAAAATATTTACAGAAATAAAAAAAAAAATGTTCAGAGTTGCACCGTTGCCTAGCAACGAAGTATGTATAAAAATGCTTTATTTCAAAATCGTCTGCAAGTTATTAAAAAATTAATAAAATTGGAAGGAGACATTGCACGGAAATAAAATTGGTATCATTGAAAAGATAAAAGTTTAAAGTTTAAGATGGTATATAAAAATAATTTTTGTCGGACAATTTGCTCCAAATTACTGCGGAAAAACGGTTTCGGTTAATTCCTAATTAACTGACTGTTTAATTAACTTGGGACTTTGAAAAATTTATAACTGTCTTCCTCTTGTCTTAAATAATAAGTGTGCAAAGTTTGGTTGAAAACGGCCCATTGGTTTAGGAGGAGATGTGGAACATAGCCAGAATGACTTTTATTTATAATAAGATTTGTATGTATCAAAATTTGGACCGCATCAGTCATCTAAAATGCATATTCTGCCTTTACTACACCGCGGAACTAAACACAAAACGCGATGTTTAGTGCAAGTATACAGTTAAACTTCGAATAACAGTCACTCGTTTAACCGTCTTATTTTTATCATTATTACCCTTATATTGAAGTTTATATTGATCGCTTTGAAAATTAAAGGTAAAATGTATGTATCATTCACTATTAAAGGATTTTATTTTCATCCCAAGCTAGCAGTGAAATCACGTGACTTGTACATGTGTCATGTTGCATTGACAAAATTCTTTTTGTATTTACTCGCTAAAATACAAATTTTATAAACCGATTCAAATGTCTACAATTTCTACATTTTATATTTAAAAATTCACATTTATTTTAATCCTAAATGTTAATAATTTTCTTTGTTTAACTTAAAACTTGCATTCCCTGTGTGCTATATCCGAAATATTTCTTAGTATTTTTGCTACACGCAACTCATATTGTGAAAGCGAAAACAAGTCCTCAACTGGTCCTCTTCCCCCCCCCCTCCTTTCTTGCACCTAATTCTGTGTTTCGAACCCACTTATGAAGTCCAAAAGGATACACGTGTAAGTGGTCAGCTAGATAATTGAGTTTTGAACCCACTTATCAGATCCACACTTGTCAGTTTCAAAACACGCTGACTACTTTAGTTTTCTCCTGATCTAAAAAAAATTATATTCTAGAACCTGGAATGTTAGATTTAAAATAAAAAGCACAACGCAAACTAAAAGATAAATTGATTGGAACGATGAAAGTGAAACTTGTGATGAACTGTGACTCGAAAGATCTTACTTAATGCCTAATGATGCGTGAGCTTTACTAATATGATTTTAATTATACTTTAAGATTTCTAAAAAAGGGCGGTGTTTTGTAAAGGGTGACAAGTTTTGATATAAATCTTGATTGTGGAATGCATATATTTCTTAAATCTAAAATTCATTGATTTAAAAAAAAATTCAGAACTTGGGTTGCCTTAAATTAAACAAAGACTTAATTTGATAACTAACTTCTCCTTTTACTTCCTACAAGGCAATGGCAATTAATTGTACGTTAAATCTTAATTTGAGTAATAGTTCAAATCTCAACTTCACACATATGTATGAAGAGATTTCCGTTGTCCATCTATTCGGTAATTCGACACAACTTTAGTTCAGACGGCGACAGTTTTCAAAGCTGTCGGTGGTACTGAGCTTCCCAGATAACTTTTTCTCGTGATACCAGTTCATTGATTTTCATTTTCGTCCCAATCCAGCAGTCAAATCGCGTTACTTGTACATATGTAGAGATTTTCCATCTATTCGGTTATCGTCACACTCTGGTTCAGACGGTGACGGCTAATGGAAGTTCTACTGTATAGAAAGTCGTGTGGAGAACACTTTCGCTAGTTTCGAAAGCTCACGGGGTAGTACTGAGTTTCTCAGATAACTTTTCTCGTAATACCAGTTCATTGATTTCATTTTCGTCCCAATCCAGCAGTCAAATCGCTTACTTGTACATATGTATGAAGAGATTTCCGTCTATTCGGTTATCCGTCACAACTCTGGTTCAGACGGTGACGGCGCTAATGGAAGTTCTACTGTACTAGAAAGTTGCGGAGAACACTTTTCGCTAGTTAGTTCAAGCTCACGTGTACTGAGGTTTCCCGAATAACTTTTTCTCGTAATACCAGTTCATTGATTTTCATTTTCGTCCCAATCCAGCAGTCAAATCGCGTTACTTGTCATATGTATGAAGATTTCCGTCTATTCAGTTATCCGTCACAACTCTGGTTCAGAGGTGACAGCTAATGGAAGTTCTACTGTACTAGAAAGTCGATGGAGAAGGCTCTCGCTTGTTTTCAGAGCACAGGTGGTACTGAGGTTCCCAGATTTTTCTCGTAACACCAGTTAATTAATTTTCATTTTCGTCCCAATCCAGCAGTCAAATCGCTTGCTTGTACATATGATGAAGAGATTTCCGTCTATTCGGTTATCAATCACAACTCTGTTCAGACGTGACGGCTAATGGAAGTTCTACTGTACTAGAAAGTCGTGTAGGAGAACACTTTCGCTAGTTTCAAGCTCACGGTGTACTGAGGTTCCCAGATAACTTTTCCTCTAATACCAGTTCATTGATTTTCATTTCGTCCCAATCCAGCAGTCAAATCGCGTTACTTGCATATGTATGAAGAGATTTCCGTCTATTCGGTTCTCATACTCTGTTCAGACGGTGACGCTAATGGAAGTTCTACTGTAACTAGAAAGTCGATGTGGAACACTTTCGCTAGTTTTCAGAAACTCACGGTGGTACTGAGGTTCCCAGATAACTTTTTCTCGTAATACCAGTTCATTGATTTTCATTTTCGTCCCAATCCAGCAGTCAAATCGCGTTACTTGTACATATGTATGAAGAGATTTCCGTCTATTCGGTTATCCGTCACAACTCTGGTTCAACGGTGAGGCTAATGAAGTTCTACTGTACTAGAAAGTCGTGTGGAGAACCTTTCGCTAGTTTTCAAGCTCACGGTGGTACTGAGTTTCCCAGTAACTTTTCTCGTAATACCAGTTCTTGATTTTCATTTTCGTCCCAATCCAGCAGTCAATCCGTTACTTGGTACATATGTATGAAGAGATTTCCGTCTATTCGATTGTCCATCTATCTGTTCAGACGGTGACTAATGGAATTTCTACGTACTAGAAAGTCGTGTGGAGAACACTTTCTTGTTTTCAGAGCTCACGTTGGTACTGAGGTTAGATAACTTTTCTCGTAATACCAGTTCATTGATTTTCATTTTCGTCCCAATCAACGATTCAAATCGCGTTGCTTGTACATATTATGAAGAGATTTCCGTCTATTCGGTTATCCGTCACAACTCTGGTTCAGGGGTGACGGCTACATGGAAGTTCTACTGTCCTAGAAAGTCGTGTGGAGAACACTTTCGCTAGTTTTCGAACTCACGGTGGTACTGAGGTTCCCAGATAACTCTCGTAATACCAGTTCATTGATTTTCATTTTCGTCCCAATCCGCAGTCAAATCGCGTTACTTGTACATATATAGAGATTTCCGTCTATTCGGTTATCCGTCACAACTCTGGTTCAGACGGTGACGGCTAATGGAAGTTCTACTGTACTAGAAAGTCGTGTAGAAACACTTTCGCTAGTTTTCAGCTCACGGTGGTACGGGGTTCCCAGATAACTTTTCTCGTAATACCAGTTCATTGATTTTCATTTTCGTCCCAATCAGCAGTCAAATCGCGTTACTTGTACATATGTGAAGATTTCCGTCTATTCGGTTATCGTCACAACTCTGGTTCCAGCGGTGACGGCTAATAAGTTCTGTACTAGAAAATCAGTGGAAACACTCTCGCTTTCAGCGCACAGGATCTGAGGTTCCCAGATAACTTTTTCTCAATAATACCAGTTAATTAATTCATTTCTCCCAATCCAGCAGTCAAATCACGTTACTTGATGTATATGTATGAAGAGATTCGTCTATTCGTTTATCGTCACAACTCTGGTTAACGGTGACGGCTATGGAAGTTCTACTGTACTAGAAAGTCGTGTGGAGAACACTTTCGCTCCGAAGCTCACGGTGGTACGAGGTTCCCAGATAACTTTTCTCGTAATACCAGTTCATTGGTCATTTTCGTCCCAATCCAGTCAAATCGTTACTGTACATATGTTGAAAGAATCACTCTTTCGGTTATCCGTCACAACTCTGGTTCAGACGGTGACGGCTAATGGAAGTTCTATCATGTACTAGAAAGTCGAGTGCAGAACACTCTGCTAGTTTTCAGAACCTGTGGTGGTACTGGTTCCCAGTTAACTTTTCTCAAATACCAGTTCATTGATTTTCATTTTCGTCCCATACCAGCAATCAAATCGCGTTCCTTGTCATTATGAAGAGATTTCCGTCTATTCGGTTATCGTCACAATCTCCAGGGTCAGGGTGACGCTAATGGAGATTCTACTGTACTAAAAGTCAGTGCAGAGAACCCGATTGCGGAACCAGGTGGTCCCGATTTTTTAAAAGTGATTTTAAAATGTTTTTACTTTTCTAGATTAAAACATGGGAAAAATGCTTTAAAATCCTATTTTTTTTCAATGTAGTTTTATATTAAAAAACATGTGTTACCAACGAACAACACTGGTTTATTTCAGATAAAAAATTTCCTTGGTAGAATTCTATATTGTCAAACAAGATGAATTTTTAATAAATAATAATACAGATAAGGAATTTCCTTCAACTTTGTAGGAATAAAATATGGTATTCTCAAGCATACAAACAATAGGGTCTATTCTGCTCTCCGGTTTGGGGACGTCACTTTACCGTTGTTACAAGGTGAAAAGTGACGTCTCAACTAACTCAGGAACTAAATAGACCTCACAAGATCTGGCTCAAGTGAAAAACACCTAGATTTAGTTTTATTTTTTTTATCGCCACTGGCTTGCCATCTATATGTTGCAAATTTATTTAATAAAATGTTCAATATGTATTTTACAGAAGCATAGCCATTAGAGCTTCAGTCTTATTCTCAAGATTTTAGAAGACAAACTTGGGTATGTCGCTTAAAGGCAATACTTGGCCTTTAAGGGATAAACAAATAATTATGCATTGTTTAGGTTTAAGTAGCTTTAATGCCCAACCAATGGCGTCTGTATGTTTCGACTTCAGAACTCAATAGAACAAAGAAAAGAGGAAAAAATCGCCAGAACTTCAAATTCTGAGCGCTATAAATTTCGCTGTGCCTGCCAGATATTTAAGGAACCAAAGCTCTTTTCCAAATGTGTATTCTAAGTTTAATTATATTAACAGGTTCTCGTTATATAAATTTTCTAAGACTTTTAACAGGGTCTCTGGTGAGCTGGACATTTATCATATGTCTCCTACTGTTTTTAAATCGAATTGTTTTCAACTTTTAACCCCTCAACTGATTTGCCCGTACGCTGCACGTGCATCGAATTATAGCAATTTTAAACTTATGAACTAAAACGAAGTCATTCACAGATGTTATAATTCGGTACAAAAATCACGTGGCATCCATAAACATTTCAAATGGCCTTTAGGTTGTCAGATAAATTAGAATGACAACGTATTCCCAATATGGAAGGCGTCATTTAATTAGATAGTTGAAAGAACAAACCAGTTAAGGGGTTAAATAACATGACCTGATTTCTTTTTCTTTTCTTACGCTTGACTAATACATATTAACATTTTTAGGCGTTGATCTAGTGTTTGTGTGTGTTTGACTTTTTGACCCTTGCTTTTTTAATGGCTTTTTGATCTAATGTTCTAATTTTTTTTAAAATTGTGTGACTTTTTTTTCTATAATTTTAATGTGACTGTATGCAACATGGACTTTTGGAACCTCAGTGTGTTTTTAGTGCTTGTAATTGCGTGTTTTCGTTTTGAAACACTTATGTGTTTACATTTTTATAATTAATGTGGTTTCAAGCTTTGAACTGTTGTATTCTCTGCAGTTACTTTTTTTTTTTCAATTCCTACTATTAGTTCACACTCTGCCTATATCTTGTTCAAATTTTGCAATCGATTTTAAACTAACTTCCCGATGAGCTGGAGACTTGAAACTTTAAACATAGCTCAGAACTAGATGACAATGCAATATTAATTCGCTTTCTTGTGTGTCTGTCTGTCATTTCGTATTTTGCATGACGCATGCCCAGTACGTTTTTCATTATTTCTCGAAAACTATTAACATTACAGACTTGTTTCTTGGGTACATGGATGGCCCATGGGATCATAGAAGCACCTCCATATTTTAGCCATATCTTTGCGCGTGCGCAGTACGTTTTTCATTATTTCTCGAAAACTATTAACATTACAGACTTGTTCTTGGTACATGGATGGCCCATGGGATCATAGAAGCACTCCTATATTTATATTCTTGCGCGTGCAGTACGTTTTCATTATTCTCGAAAACTATTAAAGTAACTATTAAATAAAAGGTCTGACTTAATTTTTTTTATTACTTGTTTTCTTTGTGTTTTAATTCACTTTGTGGCGTGTGTTTTTTTGTATGTTTTTGAACATGCGCTCTGTAAATGGAGTCATCTCTGTAGTGTGCTTTCTGTGAATAAATAAATAAATTCCTAGTGTTCCATAGGTTTTCTTTAATTAAACTGATTCGAGCCGAGCATTTTTTTTTATCGATAAATTCTTAGAGCACTTTTTTTTATCTCCTACTTCCCTTAATTATGTTTATTACAAGTACCTTACCATACCGACGATTCCTTTTACCTCTTCAATTAGATGCCTTTTGATTTCATTACCCGGGCACCATGTTTCTTGTCAATATGGGGGACAGATAAAACAAAAAAAATGGGGACGGGCCTTTTAAATGCAAATTGCTTCTGCGTCTCCATTTCCATTTCTGTGATCTGTTGAGCGTACCCGCGAAAACGGAGAGCTCGTCCCTCGTTCGGAAGAAAAGAAGAGAGTGCTCATTAATCTTCTTCGAGAACATTCTTAGCTACTGTTCGATCGAATAGGAGTGGATTGGAACCCGGATTGATTTCATAATTAAGATAGTTTCCCCTCCTCGCGCTAAGTTTCTTCGTTCTTGGATCGAATAAGGCTCGGTGCTGTAATTAGTTCGTCGGTGGCATTCGGCCAGCCTCGGCGAATATCGGAAATACATCGCTTCCATTTTGCACCGTTAATTTCATCGCTTAATCGTATCGGCACAATCGAAAGTACTTCTTCGCCGAAAGAATCGATAGAATTTTCATCGAGTGAAGGTCTTTCTGGTGTCGGTTGAACGAATTGTTACATTCTATTTCTCATCCGGTGATTTGACCGGCTTCTTTTAAAAAGATTGATTGTTTGTTGTGTAACTAACTTTCGAATCCTTAAGCGCTTATCATACGGACAAAAATACAGTCAACACAACCGCCAACTCAACTGTATCTCCAACTCTGATCCCAATTTCAACCGAACTAGGGTTGCCAGCATTGGGTAAGGAGTTGGTATCAGTTTTTAATTTCCGACCGTCAGAAATATAACTCTATCCTTATATTTGGCGCAAATCTTATTCGTGGTTGCTTGTTGTTGTCGCTTATTTTGATTCTATACACGTTATTAACCTGCCAGCGGGCGCATCTGTACAAATTTTACGATATATCGTGCATCGTATTACATATATATCGTGCTGTTTTACAAAAATAAATACAGCTTTTATTTATGTTATCTGTGTTTATTATCTTAATAGTAAACAAAGATTTTATAAATAAAAATTGCACTTAAATTTATAAAAGAACGATATAAATA
>BGPR01025695.1:0-21835 GCA_013235015.1 Araneus ventricosus
GCAAAACAATAATTTTTTTGAAATATGATGAGAAAACATCATGAATGCGTTTAGTTTATTGTCTAGACATAGAATCTACAAAAAAAAGTTTTTTTAAAAAAACTTGCTTCATTCCGTGGGGGGTCGTCCCCCTTTCGCGTCACCCCCTCATGAGAACCCCCTTAGATACAGCCACCTTGATACACTCGAAAATTATTGTTGAATCTTACAAAAAATTATAAATTAAAACTTCAAGAATATTGGAGCAAAATTTTCGAGTTACTTTGCTAAAATTGTTAAACGTCCAGAACTGAAAAATTTCTTATCTTCGAGTCAAGGAATTTTCCCAAACTTTATCCCTAATAATTCCTATTCTGAAACAAAATTTCATAAGACTGCTAAGTACATTCTAAAAGGACTACTGTTAGCCCTATCCTAAACCTATTATTTTTCATTTATAGTTGAATTTAACGGTTGAGAAGCTTCACAGCCAAGGGTTAAATAAATCTCTAATGAGCAACACAATAAAATGTAAAGTATGAGATACTCCTTCTTTTATAAAATAAATATTGTGAAAGGATCATGCTCACAAAGAAAGAACATAGTAAAATGCAGTGGGTTTCATTTTAATATCAGAGAAATCTAGATAGTGTTGGGGACAACAAAGTTTTTATATTGCAATAATGTTCAAATGTAAGGTAATTAAGCAATGCATATAAATGCTCCAAAAGATATACAAACATCTACATAATGCAATTTAAACTATGATCTATACTTATGAAAGGCAATGTTTGTGAGCGTGTGCGCAATGTCCAGACGAATCTATCACACTTACAGTCATGAAATTTGGCGCACAGGTAGTCCTGATGGTGACTCAATGCACCTTGAAGCCTGAATTTAAAAATTTTATGTAGAAATTTTTTATTTAATGTTTTGGATCAAACAGATTAGGAGTAAAGAAAGCTTCAAAACTTGTGTTTATAATGAAACAAATTAACAGCTGAGTGTAAAATTCCGTAATATTCTAACATACAATAATATATCTGTAGTCAAGAAATGACAATTTTTATAATATTGTTCCTTTTTTCCTTAATAAAATTGTCTTATATTTCAAAAGTATATTATTGTTATATTTTAGTTCACAAATATTTTTTAAATAGTTGTTACATTTTTTAATTAAATTTTTTTAATTTGTTTTTTTAAAAGAAAGTACAGCTTAATGACTGGTATGTTGTTATATATATATATATATAATTCTATGACTGTAACACTCATTGTCTAATATACAAATGTTAAATATATATATATAGTTTTAAAAAAATCATTAAAATAAAAAAAATCTTGATTTAAATAAAAAAAAAGCCGATTTAAATCAAATAAATCGATTTTTTTGAAAAAAATCAAAAAAATCGACAACCCTGTGTGGAACACGACTCGTAACCCAAGGAGTTTAATCAGAAGCTTAATTTTTCATTGAACAGTTCGTTGGCATTCAGAGTATCAGCCGTACAAAAAATAAAATATTCTGCATTTGTTCTTGCAGACAAATTTCAGGTATGCTAATTTTTGTCTCTTTTTTTATAGTTATTTATTAAACAAACTTTCCTTTTATATTTACAAAAAGGAAATTTTAATATTATAACATTTATAAAACAATGTAGTTCCCCTTTGTTTTTGTATTTCAATATTTTTGCTATTTGTTATTATTGCATACATTTCAGATAAAACATTTTTTTTATTATTAACAAACGAAAATATGAGTTTTCTCATTGAGCATTTTTCATTATAAAATTTTACTTATTTGAAACATTTTATTGTTTTGGGAAACTACATATCAAAGTTATTTGGATAAGTTTTGAAATATAAGAAGTATTTTGAAGATTGATTCAATTTAAATATCCTAAAACCTAAACTAGGTATGTAGTGTATAATTGTAAATAAGTTTGTGATCAGTCGATTATCTTTTACTTTCTCGTATACGAAGTATACAAAGATAAAGTATTGTAATCGTCAAAAAATTCGAACTCGAGATTTTGACGAATCTCCACGTTTGAGACCTTCCTTAGTCAGAAAAACACAATTTTGGAATTATGTCTCTCTGTGTGTCTGTCTGTGGATAACCCGAAAACTATTAGAGCTAGGGGGTGAAATTTGGTATGTGATTTTTGCACATAATTTGTTGGTTTCTATCAAATTTTGGACAAAATCCTTCTACGGGAAGTCTATCTGCCCGCGTTCATATTCATATGAATGCTATAACTCACAAATTTGAATAGCTAGATGGATGAAATTTGGTACACAGTTTTATCATCATGAATGTACGTCCGTATCAAAGTTTGGACCAAATCTGTCGAAAGGTTGATGGTCTGTCGGACTGTATAATCGCATACTTGAAAAAGTTATATCTCATAAACCCTTTTGGTTAGATAAATAAAAATTGGTATGACGGTTGATAACATTAATTACAAATCTGTGCCCAAATTTCGTTTCAATCGGTTAAAAAAAGGCGCTCAAATTGCATATTCAATTTTTTACTTGCGTACTGGAAGCAATCTCTGAGCATGTGCAAGCTATTCAGCGATAGCGAACGAGGTCAATTTCTCCTGTCTTCTTTTCGCTCGAGCACGCACTCGCCTTAGCGGAGCCTGCTAGAGTGTGATAGAAAATAAATATTGCTAAGTTTTATTAGATACGCATCTCTGAATATGATTCTTCACCTAAATATTTTACAATCACTACAATCTACAATGAAAAACCTTCTCATAGTCATTTCATTCTGGGTTACAGTAGGTTCGAATTTTTTATTCTTGCGGGGGAGGGGGAGGAAATGACAAATTTTTGAGAAGTATACAAGAAAGTTTAGGGGAGGCCACTCCGGTGGTTTTAGTTCTATTTATTTATTTACTAGCAGTACGCGCACGGCGTTGCCCGTGGGATCGTTATTTCAACAAAATAAAAAAAATGCCCACATACAATTACATAAATAAAAGTTTTAAAAACGAAATCAAAACAGAAATATATATTATTGAGTTGGTCCGCCTCTTTTTCCTCTCGACCGAGTACCGTTAAATCCAAAACAATGTTAAAAAATTACAATGTGATATTTATTACACCGCAAGCAAAGTATGAAAGGCAAAGAAATAAGTTAAGACGCGCTTAAAAATAATAATCGAAGTAACCGAGTAAATAAACCATCTCCTCGCAGAACGCGAAAGTAATGACGTCACCCTGGCCCTTCAGCCAATGAAATTGCCCGTAACGTTCCGGAGACTATCGTGAGCGGAAGCTTCGCTAGAGGAAACATATCGTTCAACTACCAGGAAAAAATTAATTTTAAAAAAACTAAAAAAGATATTTTAACCATTCTCATTTTAAATCCGACAGAACCGTTGCAGTTATAAGCTGAAAAAAATTGAAAATAATAGTGTTATTAGAAAGTCGGATGCGACAAATTTAAAATCAAAACCAACATTTAGACGGCAAAACTGACTGATTTTTAAAAAATTCTCAAAATTCAGTAATTTACGATAGAAATTCACAACTAACTTCATTAGAACGGAAATTGCGTGTTCTTTCCGATGGTCTATCTATTTTTGTCGTACAATTATTCGAAACCATTCTATTGAGAAATTAGTGCGAAAAATCAACCAAAACAACACAAAACATTAAATAAAAAAATTTCTAGATTAAAATTTAAAATTTCAGCTTCGAGGTGCATTCAGCCACCATTGCGACTACCTGTGTACCAAATTTCATGGCTGTAAGTGCGATAGATTCGTCTGGACATCGCAGACAAACACACACACACACACACGCAAACATTGCCTTTTATAAGTATAGATTCTGTTGTATATGAAGAAATAATTGTTTGTTAATATGAAGAAATAATGAGTTCAACTTTTAAGAAAACACTTGATAATCCAAAATACAAGAAAATCCCATAGAGCTTTAAATTTTATTTCAATACCGAATGAATGTGCTGATATCGTAAATCGACAGAAAAATTGAAGGGGGGTCGTTTTCTCTTTCAATTGACTGCAAAGTTAAAAGTTATTTTTAGTTTCTTCAGCTTCCATGTTTTGAAACTCTAATTGAAACTATTTTCACATTTTATAATTTTAATTTTAGCATTGAAAGTTTTCAAACTGAACAATTTTTAATATATCCTCATAAAATCAGAGAGATAGGACACATTTCCACAACATGAGTTTGCAAAAAATAACGGGAGGAATTTTATCTTTTATTTAGAAAAAAAATCAGAGACAGCGCTAGGGGGTTTCGAAAGGTGCGAGAGCACAGGGCCCCACGCCGCTGTCAGATTGCGCAAAACGAAAATGAATTGCATTCATTTATTTCACGAAATCAAAATTTGTCGTCAAGTTTTACCTTCCAGGTCACAATATTTCAAATATTTACAATATTTATTTAAAAATAATTTATTTAAATTGTATCCAAATTTTACTTCTGTTCTATAATTATATTGACGTTACCAATAACGCTCGCATCTGCAGAAAAATCTTCCTCAAGATTAAAAATAATAAAAAATTACTTGAGATCTAGCATTAGAGACGAACAATTGTTTTGCTCAGTCATTTTATCTATCGAATCCGCATTAACCAAAAATCTAAATCATAAGGATATCAACAACGTATATGCTATAAAACTTATAACAAAATGAAACAAAAACCATATATTGTAATCTTATTTTAGTAAGTTGAATACCAAATTTTATATATGAAGCAATTTTTTTTTGTTTGATTTATTAACGATTTTTTGTGTGATTAAAATATTAACTTTATAAAAATAATTTATTTATTATTTTCATGTATTTTTATAGTCTTTAATTAACCAAATTGTGAAATGTAATAAATAGCAAAAAGCAATAAATTATTTTGTTGGGCGATATTTTTTCAAGGCCCCGCAAGTCAACTTCGCACCGGGCCCCGCTTTTGTTTGGGCCGGCTCTGTTGCATTGTCATCTAGTTCTGAGCTATGTTTAAAGTTTCAAGTCATCGGGAAGTTAGTTTAAAATCGATTACAAAATTTGAACAAGATATATATAGGGAGAGTGTGAACAAATAGTAGGAATTGAAAAAACCTTTTATACGAATTCAAAACAGGTTTCGTTAAATAAATAAACAGAAAATTCAAGAACTTCGGAGTCAAAGTTGTCAATAAACAAAAAATGCACGAAATTCGGTTGTTAAAGTTGCCACTAGATGGCAGCATGATTCATTTTGACGTTTTTAATTAATATCTTTTTAACTAACTGCAATTTCGGAATTTAAATGGTCGAAATGGATTCCTTGGATTATTATTATTTTTTTTTTTTTTTGGTACTTACGGCTGGTTTCAGGATTCAGTGGTTCGTGAGAAAATAGCTGGACATAGATAGATAGATCGATACTTTTGTTTACCTTCGGCTTTTAATAGGAATGATGTACAGTCTTGTGGTATCAGTTAGCAAAGCACTCATCTTTAAATTCACAATAAAATCATATTCAATTTGTATTTAGTTGAATTTTGAAACTCCACAAAAGGAATTCCTACTAACAAAAATTTAAAAATTCTTAACATAAAATTTTATTACCAATAACCTTGCATAATGAACTTAAAGAATGCAAGTACAGAGGAAAAAATGAAATATTCAGATTTCATTATTAATTATATGCTTCAATAATATAAGCACTAGATGCATTTTCAAAGTAACTGAATACACTCTTCCACCAAAAGCTAGAAACAAAACAGACATTAATTACCTTGTTATATGTTTGATTTTTACATTTGGTGGAGCCATCAGCATGCTATACGGAAATCTTCTCGATGAAGTTTACCAACAAAATTCATACCTGCAAATATAAAGAACAAAAGTCTTAGAAACTTCATAGCACTCTGGGTTGATCTCATGCCACTTTTAGCGCTATTTAGCTACACAATGGTTAACAGATATTCTTTATTTTGTTGTGTGGTTTCTTTTTAGGTAGATTCCTTATAGGAAATCTACATATTGCAATGGTTCTCATAACACGACTTCCGGAAAATTTCTGCAGATCTTCACCGATCATGACCCCTGGAATCCAAAACCACCCTCCGTTAAAAAGTTATTATATATATACAGTCGGACCTCTATTTAACAAAGTCGCTAAATCTCGAAAAAAAGTTCGTTATATGGAAAATTCGTTAAATAGAGATTCACCTTTTAAAATAGTTTAAACTACACAAAACAGATTTCAAATTCATAAACACTAAATATTATTAAAAAAGTAATTAATCACACCTTTATTTTGTAAATTAACATCTATTTGTTTTATATAATATTTTACCCATCAAAAAGAAATCTGAAAGGAAAACAAGAATAAAACAAAACATTGCCCGGGAATACACTGTATTTTCAATTTAAAAAAATTTTATATTAAAATTAATGAATTTTAGCATTTCATCATACGAAGGTTTGTTGATTTCTGCATCATGATCATTTTCATCTTCATCATCTTCGTCTTCATCGCAATTCAATGCTGTATTGTTTTATTTTTCACACTGTCCACTTCAAAACTGCCTCATCCACATCTTCATACACATGCTTTTAAACGTTTTGAACAAGAATTCGATGAATCATAATTTTGTATCTTATCACGTTTTTTTCATTATGGTTGATAATCTGTTTGGAGGAATACCAAATACCAAAACAAACAAGAAAAATAAGACAAAAACCAAAATAAATTGAAAAATATCATAGCGATATATATATATATATATACATTTATCAAAGCTATCTATATGTTGTTTCAACCAAATTCTGTATTTGCTCTGGGTAGGGAGGAACATAAAATATTACTAAAACCAAGGAAAATATGATTTAATCGACCTTTCTACCTTCTGTATGAACACAAAGTGAATTTAAGTAAACAATTAATTATTTTACAATTGGTAAATAAAATCAATGAAGATGAATGTTTTCAAACAATCACATATTTACACATTCACATATTGTTTATCAACTACATTTCAAGGAGAGTTTGGCGATTGCACTGCTTGGAGTTCTTTCTGTACATCTCTACAACTTGTAACAAGAACTGTTTTTGCTCTTCGCTCTTTGTTGCACTTTGAAGTCCTTGATTAATGCAACAGCTTGTTCAGCAACATCATTTACACAAACCAAGTTTTTAGCAAATATTACAGCTTTTTTTTTTTTTTTTTTTTTTTGAGGGGGGTGTTTGGGGATAATTTTTAAGTGCAGAGTGGGATGTATCTTCGATTTTAGCTGTTTCAAAGAAACTATGAGAAATACACAAATCATCCAACTTGAGAGGAAGTTTTTCTAATAGATGAGAAGCTGTTCTTTTTTCATGCTAAAAACTAGCTCATCAAAAACAAGATCTGAAAACAAGCTAAGTGTTGCAAGTTCTCCACTTAAATACCAGGAATTAAGTAGAATAATTTTTAATCCTTTATCGCTTAATTGTTTGCCATCATAATCTTTGAATCAGTAAAACATCAGTAGGAGGAGCATCAACAACAGATCGGCAAGTAAACCAAGACTGCAAATATACACACACAACAAACCGATTAAATCGTTGCATACCTTGAAACTCTCTAGCAGTTAATGACACTCTTCTAATGACATTAACGGCTAACTTCATTTCAAGGAATAAATGTCTTTTGCCTAATTCTTCTAATGACATTAACGGCTAACTTCATTTTCAAGGAATAAATGTCTTTTGCCATCCAGCGAGCTCGGTGAAGTGCATCTGGTTTCCGAATGGTAAATTGAATGTCTACTCCAATCATTAATGATGCAAGATTTAAAAGCTCTATGTAATCATACCTATGCAGTTTTGTAGCAATTTTTAGCTGCTGAGAAATAAAAGTTTTTAAACTGTGTCTGATGCTGTTATTATAGGTATTGATTGCTTTTTTGGTTCATGGGAGTTGAGCTTGGACCAATTTTCTCAAAATATCTTAAATAAAAGGATTTCAGGCCCAGATTTTCCAAAATACACACTGAATGCATCGGAAAGTAGAACCTCAAACAGGTAATGCCGACATGCTATCCACAAAAGGTTTCTGCCTATTTTTTGCTCAAGAAATGTACATAATCCATTGAATCTTCCACTATTTGTTACGGTTGTATCAAAACACATACCAATTACTTGGGATTCACAGTTCCACAATTTCTGTTAAACAGCATCAGCTGCTGCGTTGCTTCCAGACAATAACTTAGGAACGCCAAGAACAGGACCTGGGAAATAGCCCTGGCCAAGAAGCTTAGTACTTCCATCTTGCAAAGAAGAAACTAGTACCGCTAAACGATGACGATCGATCTTTTCTGTGGTTTTTGCTGACAAATCGGATAACAATCTGCCATACCAATGAACAATCGACTTTGATGTTACAAACTGTGTTTTTAATTGTGCAGCAAGTTTCACGCCGCAGACGTTGCCGTTAGCGATGAATAGTACTTTGTGAAAGCACTACGGACTTTACAGACGGGTCAAATGTCATAGAGGAGGAGCAGCCTACCTCATTTACTACAGATGATATTATCATTGTGGATGCTATCTTCATTGGTTTTATTTACCAATTATAAAATAATTGTTTACTTAAATTCACTTTGTGTGCATACAGAAGGTAGGAATACCGACTAAATCATATTTTTAGCAATATTTTATGTTTCTCCCTAAGTAGAGCAAATACAAAATTAATACAGAATTTCGCTGAAACAATATAAAAGTAGCTTTGGTAAATGAAAAAAAAAAATGCCTTGGAATATTAACAGTTTTTAATGTAGTTAATAAAAAAAATCCATTTCGGCAAAGGTAGATTCCTTTACGTTAATGTTAAAAAAGTAATATTACATATTGATCAGTACAGACATAGCCAAATGACTTTATTGTTTCTACACATTGCAATATTTACGCTGTGACTCTGTTTTCGTGTGTGTGTCACATTTAATTTTTTTACTATATCAAGGTTTTATCATACCATTTTTCATTCCAAAAGGTTATACTAGATTTATCGGTCAGTATATTGGTCAATTTTTTTTTTTTTTTTTTTTTTTTTTTTTTTTTTTTTTTTTTTTTTTAATATCTCAACCCAAAATCATTCAACAGGTGGGAGTCATCTATATTATATACAGGGACGTGGCGAGCGTCTCACATCTAGGGGGGTGTGACATACAAAAAATGCCGACTCTAATGATGAACTTTGCCGACTTTAAAAACCGATTATTTTTTTATACTGTCCAATATACATATTCGTAGTGTGATGTATAAGATCATTTTAGATTATGAGGAGATTAAATATCTAGGAACCGCCAAGGACAAAAGATTTACCTACAGATATCACAATGAAAATATGAAGGGGGAAAAGTAGCTCTCAAATGAGAAGAATCGACAAATAGATTCCTTAAAAGGAAATACTTTGTATATGCGAGAAAATATGAGTATTAGTAGTAAACTTTTAACTGCGCGTGTGCGAAACATAGTATACATCTTCTTTCATAATTTTGAAGCCATATATAGGGCAGCTTAGATAATTCCAACTGAATACCATCAAAATTCAGAACGTTATTGGCGTTGTAGCGAGAGGAATTTCAGTTTCACTCTAAGAGAAACTAACGATGAGGGGTTTTCACAAACTTATACTTCTTAAACTTAAATCTCCGATACACCGAATTGGCTCAGTATGGCCAAAACTGGCTCTTGCGCCAAGAAACACAAAACAACCAACCAACCAATACACCGAATCTGAATTTTCTAAATGTTGAATACCCATGCATACTTATAAGTTAAGCACACAGTTTAAATTGCATTTCGACTATTACTATTCGAAGATTAAAGTTTAAATAATATCATTTGTGAAATATCCCTCATTATTTCGCTTCTCTTGGAGAACAGCTTTAATTCCACTCGCTGCAATGCCGATATTTTTCTGACTTTTAAAGATATTAAACTTGAATTTTAATATAAATTGCCTAATATACCTTGTTTTGAAATTATGAAAAAAAATTATTTTATACAGATACTCGTATTTCCTTGAATATTCAAAGTATTTACTTTGAATTTTTATATAATGCTTCGATGACATACTGTCACGTCTTATGTAAGTTTCGTACAGTAAAAAAATTATTTACTTCAAATGCCGATATCTCCTTTAATTATCAATGTATTTACTTCAAATATTAATACAGTACTTTTCTAGCATATTGTGAAGTATTCTGTAAATTTCGTATTATTTCGTGAAAAACTCTTCAAGTTTTAAGCAAAACAACATTCCGAAAAATTTGGGATTTCTTAGAGAAACTTTTATATCTTCCCGAATATTCGTTTTATTTATACGAAAATGCTCGTAAATATTGCGCACATCACTCAAAAGAATTGATGAATGTTGCAAAACATTATCAGTTTTCTGTGAAGCGGGATGAGCCCAAATCCCTTTTCCACTTCATCAATTTCTGGTCGGTCTCCTAAATGCCCTCGTGACCGAATCTTCAATGTAAATTGTGAGTTAAAACCCATTATTTATATGGTCGACGTTTGAGGAAAATACATACAGCCTTCCGGGAGGTATTCGAAAAAACTAGAAATTTGATTATGTATACCTCACTTAACCTGAAAGTTTGTTCAGGCACAAGCGAGTGCATTCAGCTGCTTCACAGAAAGCTGATAATGCACATTTCTCCCGAAATGCTGTATGAATTTTCCTCGAACTTCTACCATATAAAGAATAGGTTTTAATTCACAATTTACATTGAAGATTCGGTCACGAAGGCATTTAGGAGACCTACCAGAAATTGATGAAGTGGAAAAGGGATTTGAGCTCACCTCGCTTTACAGAAAGCTGATAATGTTTTGTAATTTTCATCAGTTCTTTTTTGTAATGTGAGCATTTTCGTAAAAATAACACGAATATTTGGGAAGATATAAAGGTTTCATTTAAAAATCCTAAATTTTTCCTCGTGTTTTTTGCAGAGTTTTTCACGAAATAATACGAAATTTACAGAATACTTCACAATATGGTAGAAAAGTACTGTATTAATATTTGAAGTAAATACATTAATAATTAAAGAAGATATCAGCATTTGTAGTAAATAATTTTTACTGCGCATGCGCGCAAGGTAGCGCAATTTTTCTTTCACAACTTCAAAGCCAGATATATAGGGCAACTTATATAAAATGTCCAGTTCAATACTGCGAATATTCAGAAAGATATAGGGATTTTGGCCAGCACTGTTTATGTTATATGCCATCTGCTACCTCCAGATGACATTTGCGCATCCATGTTCCCTATGTGATTTTGGATGCTTATCATATGCCTGACTTACCCTTAAAATTTGGTCACGTTTTTTAACCCCCTGTGTAAATAATAAATATAATAATCATTATTAGGCGATTAACATGTCACTAAACTTTTATTTACAGAATTGGAAGATAAAAGACCCCAGAATCTAATAGCTTCCTCCATTGGTTAATTTCGATTTAAAAAAAAAAATTCGTTGAAAATTGGAAAATTAAATTACGTGTAAATTTTTTGCGGTACCACATGCGATTAAAAAGTTTAGAAAGTAATGAGACAAATGATAAACTGTGCACACTCTGTCTCCTGAAAAGTATTCTGAAAAATTAATAGTAAAGAAAGTGTTCGGTCCAATTGGACAATATAGTCCATTTGGGGCTTCGTAGTACAGCGAGGAGAACCGAGAATATATTTCGGATGCATCCCTTTCTTCCAATTGGTACCAAAATTTCATAAAGAGATTCAATTTTGGTACACGTAACAAATTTCAGTTTTTTGCACTTTTGTGTTAAATTTTCACATACTCACAAGTAGATAGGGAGACTGGCCGCTAACTTTTGAAGGATTTATTCAAAATTCAAACGATTCTAATGATAAAACGAAGCTAATTTTTATCTATCTAGCTGGTCGCGGTGCTGATTCGTCGTGTCCGCATACACACGGACGGACAGATAGATAGGGTAGACGAATTTCATCCGAAATTTGTTTGAAATCTAAAATTTTAGTGTTATGACTATATACCAAATTTCATCCGTCTAGTTCGTTGCGCTTATGGGTTATAGCATTTAGAGACAGATATGCATAATTCCAAAAATATTTTTTTCCGGCTCAGGGAAGTTTCACACTTGAAAATTAATCAAAATATCGTCATCGAATTTTTTGACGAATACAATATTTTTCTTTGTATCTTTCGTAAATAATGAGAGAGTGATGAAAAAAACGTAGATGTGTTAAATAATCTCCATTTTACACCGCCTGGTAATGGCACCCAGGGCAAGTGCCCTGCCTGCCTTACTTTAGCTACGGCACTGACCTGAGAGTTAATTTCGTTAATATTTTAAATCCCATAATTTCTATTTTAATGTTATTTGCGAAGTTGAAACTCAATTTCAATACGTCAGTATATTCTCAAAAGCAGAACAGTTGAGTAAAGCCATTGCTTTGCTCTTTCTATAACGATGATAAAATACTCCTCCCCCAAAATTCATAAATATGAGGATACGTATGAAAGAGTTTCAGATTTTATGATTTATTTATTTATTTAGAAAAGCGTCAGAAAAATTGCTTAAATGTTCTGGTAGGACAGTAAGAAAGACTAAATCCTTTACGTATTGGCCTTTTTAATTCTGCTTGCAAAAATATAAGCAAGAATTAAAAAATGCCAAGGTAGTTTTTAAGAATCCGAAAAGCATAGTAACACTGAAATTCTTCTTTGCTGAATTTAGAAACATAAAAGAAATTATTTTCCATCACGGCACCTCAACTCAAGACTGGCACCTGGGCATCAGTACTGGCTGTGTAACCTTCTTCTCTTATTTCCAGGAAGAACATTTTCATTACATTTGCAACTCGTGTTGCACTTGTGAAGTCTGGTTTGTTTTGTTATAAATGAACACTAAATTTATTAACCGAAATTTTCTCATTTTGATGCAACAAGCCTAACATACACAATTGCAAAAATTGTTGTGGTCTATAAGAAACTAAAACAGCATTTTTTTTTTATTGAAAATGACGAAGAACATATTTAAAAAAGTCTCGACTTATTTTTCAGTCGGTTAAATGTTTCTACTTAAAATAACGATTTTTATGCAACTGACTTCTATAAATTTTTTTGCTTTTGGCATCATGATCGTTAGCCGACTAATCGTATTTATTGCGAAATCTGATATATCATGCCGACTCAGGAAAATCGTCGGATATTGAAAATAGCTGTATGAACTGATTCCTCATCGATAAAAGAAAATACTATTATTGTATCTATTACAAAAAGTCAATTTTGACGAAGCATTCACATAAGCAAAAATCGACATTTTCTCCGAGTGGCAAACATAGTTTTGCCGATTTCGTAAGCAGCAAGATTTTCATCCGAAAAATAAAATGTTTACAATTAAATATTATTAAAATTATTCCCCAAAATACTGACTTGGGGAAAAGCATGTTGTTTTTATACCATTGCAATCATGTATCTCCATATCTAATGTATATTTTCGTTCGATTTTTTTTTCAAATTTGCCGACAGATCTGATCAAAATGCCGACTTCAGGAAAATCTGGTGTACACACCTCACCACTCTCATGTCCCTGATTATATAAAATGCTTATGTGGTCAAAGGACCTTTATTTCTTTCTCCCCTTGGCAACGATCAGTTTGTTTACAACTGAACCCTAACGCGAGATTCTTGAATTGGTTTAAAGTCGGAAACAGCGATTTTTTTTTTTTTTTTTTAAGTTTAGATCGTTTGAATTATAAGTTTGAGTCGTACAGTTTGGATTAATGTGAGCTTAATACTCAATGTCCTTTTCAGCTAAAGTTTCTGAAAAATTGATTTATTCATCTCGACAGCTCATATGTTCCGAATTCCATCTATTCAGTAAAGAAAAATAGTAGCCTTCCTTCACTTAATAATTGAGGAGTGTGTTTACATGTGCAGAGGCAAGATTTCATTTAAAAGTGCATGTTTACGATTTTGAAGGATGAAAATTCGAAAAGGGTATCTAATCAATAATAAAATGCTATAAGGTTGTTAATTTTAAAAGGTAAAGTAAATATTTATATGGTTTATAATTTTGAATAGTGAATCTGAACATGTTTAAAGCTATTTGTCAGTTAAACTGTGCTTTTTAAGCTGAAAGTTCGTGAAATGGGCTAAATAATCTTTCTAACTCAAACTTGATGTTGTAACGCATAAATAACTACCCAGAGATAAAAGTTGTAACTTTCTTGGCTAAATAATTATTGTAGTGAGTGTGTATAGATGTGGCGAAGCTTTTCTGATTAAGATTTCAGTGAAAAAAGAGCATTTGTAAAATTTTGGAGCTGCTAAAAATTAAAATAAAGTTACCTTATCAATAATCATACAAATGATAGCAGTTTCATTTGAATAGTAGAATAAAGCTTTTGCTCTTGTTATATTGTTAACACGATAACTGGAGTAATTTTGGTGTTTGACTTTAACTTGCGTGGGATATGTTGACAGGATAGTGAAAATCTCGGCGGAGTTCGCAGATGGGCTATTCAGTTCAAAGGGGGTAGAAATGGAGGGGTGTTGAAAATTTCATTTCCTCATAATTTCCTTACGATTGAAGATAGAAAGAAAATTCAAATTAGGGGAATTACTGCCTGATAAAAACAAATTTTGTATAGACACTTTTTTGACAGCTGCAATTGCTTAGAAGTTATGAGCTAAAAGGCCGTGTTCAGTTCCCTCCCCCAACTTATCATTTCCCCATAGCTCTGTTAAAACTAAAGATAGAAGAAGAAAAAATTCAATTAGGTGAGTTATCATCTAATCATAACGAACAACTTTTATACTGAAAGATTTTTTGACAACTAGAATTGCTTAAAAGTTATTAGCTGAAAAGTGATTTTCCCCCCCCCCCTCCAACTTAGAGTGCCTTTTAACCAATGTATGTGACACCTTTTTGGAAAGCTCCCATCACCCGCATTCACTTCCACTTTTTAAACGATAAACAAGCTGATAGATCCGGCTTTGCTCCGGAATAAAATGCTTTCATGTCTAATATTTCTAATGTAAAAACTACTATTGTATGAAAATTATAATACACAAATTCCTCTTCCGAACTGAAAAGTTTTTAACTAAAATGAGAATATCAATTGAACCAGCCAATTTTTTAAAATAGCCGATAGCTAATTTTCTCCATAAATTATTATTTGTTATATAGGTACTTCAAATTTTGGTAACAATTATGAAAGTAAAAGAAAGGTTTTAATTAAATAGTGTGACAATCTCATTTTGTCTCGCCCTCCTGCCAGTGCATGGCGCTGCAAGGACTTTTCACAGTCAGAAACAAGATAGAGACAGAGTGACTTGAGAGTTCGTGCAGGAAGGTCGTTTCTTTCCCTCTCACGGGGACAGACAAATCTCGCCGTGCTTAGCTAGTTGTATACTCTAATGTTATCTTAGTTAATAAAGAATAATTCTATGTGGTAGATGTGTGAACAATAAATTTACTTTAATTGAACTATAGCCCAATTTTATTTTAACCGTCGATTTCACTTCCTGTGAGCTAGTCTTATAATGGCGGCTAAAATATTTAATTATTCATTAATTTAAAGCATGAAAATAACTCAAATTAATATTTGGTCCTGATAAAATTGTTAATCGTCTACTTTTAAAATTTTCTTTTAGAAAGAAAAAATTTCTTTCATCAAGAATTCTGGCAACAGTTTTTCGTATTATTCTTGCTCTTCAACAATGAAGAATATTGTTATGAATTCTGTATAAAATTAACTTTTGAAAAAATATTAAAATAAGAGAAAAATTGTATGGAAGTGAAATTTTTGTCACTGAAAAGCTAAATTTTTGAAATTTAATAAGGTGTAAAAATAGTTTCTTGAAATAATTTTTTTCCAAAGATATAGCGGAAAAACGCCTTGCTTAATTTTTAATTAACTGAGATTTTAACTAACTTTTGGGCTTTGAAAAGTTGAGAGTGATCTTTCTCTTGTCTTAAATAAAAAAAGTGTGCAGAGTTTGGTTGAAATCAGTCCAGTGGTTTAGGATAAGATGTGGAACATACATAGCCACAATGACTTTTATTTATATTAAAATAAATCCAAACTACTGCTGACAAATACTATGAGCCATAAAGAAGGTTTTAGTGAAGATTTCGTCACAATTAATTAAATATTTACTTTTAATTAATTAAATAGTTAATTTGACAGATTACTTGAATTTGATATTTAATTAAACATGGCGGCACCAAGATTTGTTTAATAAATTTAATATAAAATAGCCAAAAAAGACATATTTAAATAAGAGTTCCCTTTTCCCTTATTGATATTGAAAAATATCTCAATAACTTTAAAATTATTTTGGGGTTTTCTGCCTGACTATTTGCTATTAACTGTCGATGAAGATTTAAATTAATTGTTCAAAATGGATGCATTCATATCCTCTGCTTTAAACACACGTATTTAATTTGCCAATCACAATGTTTAATAATTTTTATTCTCTTACACATTAAGAATTTAAATCTCTGTAACCAGGGGTACACTAAATGAGCCCATTTTAGTAGTATTTAAGTGTTTCATGCCATGTGATTTTTACCATATGTCAGAGTAATGTTTGCACAATTATATTATAACCAAGATTAAATAAATTAATTTTTAAATCTAGAGTCTTTCTTCATTCGTGTCAAGAGTCAATTTCTTGTTACTATTTCAGATAGACTGGTTTAATGTTATCCAGGAGATACTAGCAGTGCTGAGATGTTTATTTCTTTATGACTCCTACCTGTTGAATGATTAATGTGTTGAGATATATATATCCAGTTGCCAGCAAGGAAATTCCTGATGCAGCGTCAACTCCACTCCACATCTACAATGTTTTCAAAAAGTGACGAAAAAAAAGTTCAACGAAAAAGGGTGGTCCTCACCATTGTGTTCATTATCTGCTTCAAGAAAAATGTGATTTAATTCTCAAGGTTTTAAAGGAATATCCATAATGTTCTTCAAATCTTCAATTCGTTTTACGCTCCTGTTTCGGTTTTCATCAAGAAGAAAAAAAAGTAAGTGTTAAATTTCTAAGTGCACGAATCAACAACCAAATGTATTTCATCTTCAACCAGTGTACTCTCGGCTACAGATAATATCAAGGAAAGTTTTGTGTACAAGTGCATTTTCTTCAAATCGAAAAAATTCTGCGCAATAAGTGATAAAAAATAATGTACTAATTTTGACAAGATTTGCATAATTTCAGTTCCCTGTGTTATTGGTTTCAAAAAACTTCATCCGATTCAAATAATATCCACAAATTTATGCTAAAATTCTTCGACGTGGTGGACCAAAAAATATAACTTTTATCCATAATTGTTTAATTCTTCACTGTTGATTATTAATTGATTTTAAGTTTTTATTTGAGGGAAAAAATTATTTGGTGTTGTTCTGTATTGATTTATATTTTGTGATTGATCATAAATTGATATGAAATTGCATTTGAAAAAATTTAAAGTGTTTGTGATTTGAAACAAAAGTTGCAGTGTCCATATTAAATTTTGAAATTTAAAGTATTCATGTTGAATATAAGATATTTTACAAAGAAATATTAATTTTAAAAGTTTGGTTTTCTTATATTTTTAATCATATGTTTCATTTGATATAATAATTTTTGACATTAATTTAAAAAGTGAAAGTATTCTTGTTTTGGTTTTGAAATTTATTTTGCTGATATCAATGCTATAATAAATGTGGAGGTATAAGAGGTTTTATTAAGAAACATTCACTTAAAAATTTTGAGTATTACTTTGCAAAGTTTAAGCAGCAAATTTGATTTATTTATAGATTTGATTTATTTATACATATTTTGTTTCTGTGCATCTCTTATATTTTGAAGTGAAATCCTATGCTAATCTGAAAATAACATCTTTCGATTATGGTTATAATAGGAAATGCTACTTAAAAAAAATGGCCTTAAATGTTTAAAAAGTAAACTTAGTTTAAAATACTTTAAATTTTATAATTCACATAAATTTTAATTGCTTCATAAATTAATTTTGTTTAAAATCAGGTTTAAATGTGTTGTTGGAATGTGGCAAATAATTTATATTACATGACTTGAAAGAAAAGTAAATAAAACAAATATTACTATACTCAGAAAAATAAATAATGAAAAAAAGAAAAAAATAATAACGCCAACTCCCTCCATTCTGAGGCCTCGGGAGATCAATTTTGTACTCTTTCGACTGCTATAACAGATTGAGAGTGTAGTTAGGTTGTTAAAAAATAAAAAGAAACAATTTTCTCGGGAGATTTTGCGATGTCGATTAGCACAGAGTTTGACCATCAAAATCCAAAAATGCTCATCTCTGCAGGCTATAATGTCCCATCGTATCTTTCTTCCTAAACAGAAAATTCTTCACTTTATATAAAAAATAAATTAAGTCATAATTTTTGATTGCCATACTACCATCACGACACTTATAACATTTAAATTTCCTGATTTCTGAAAAAGAAAAGAAAAAAAAAATTGAAACAATTTATATTTTAGAATTATATATCAATGTTTTTTATTTGTTTAGAGTTTTTACAGGTATCAAGAATGTTCAAGAACTTTTACAGGAAGTATAAGAGTTTACATTTGTTCATATTAATGTTGTTATAAAGTACATTTGAAATTATTTTCATGTTTATGATAAAGTGAAGGGAAAATTTTATAACAATTATATTTTAATTTCTTATTTGGGCATCCCTGTAAGA
This sequence comes from Araneus ventricosus, assembly GCA_013235015.1. Lineage (NCBI taxonomy): Eukaryota > Metazoa > Arthropoda > Arachnida > Araneae > Araneidae > Araneus > Araneus ventricosus. Next base: position 18,712 of record BGPR01025695.1, read on the forward strand.
TACGGGTGTGTGTCAAGGGCCCTGCGCACACACGCGTCTTGCGGAGGGGGAAAATTGTAATAATCTCACTTAATTTTATTTCAAATTCTAATATTATATATTTTAAAGTCTTAATAACTCCAGTTTCGTTCCATTTCCCGCGCTGGAGGTTTATTAAATCTCGCGTTTTGGCATATTTATTGCTAAAAGAATATTCTAATTGCTTCCACGCGCCAACATAAATCGCGAATTCTTTTCCAAACTTTTCCCTAAAATACTTACGTAATATAGTAAAAATAGCTATTATTCCCTTCACTTTGATCACATGTCTATCTGTTAAATCCCTACCTGAGAAAAAGCAGGGATCTTCTGTTCACTTTTGGCTCAAAACTTAAACAAAGAAAAACGTACATTTCGTCACTCTCCCATAATAAAATGAAAATTTGAATTTAACTCGGCCTGTTTAATCATTTAACGACTACAATTACGAATACATTATACATATAATTGACCAATATACTGACTGATAAATCTAGCATAACCTTTTGGAATGAAAAATGGAACGATAAAGCCTTGATAGAGTAAAAAAATTAAATGTCACGGAAACAGAATCACAGCGTAAATAACGAAATGTGTAGAAACAATAAAGTCATTGGCTATGTCTGTATTGACCAATATGTAATATTTCATTACTTTTGAAACATTAACGTAAAAGAATCTACCTTTACCTTCCAGCTTGCCAAATGTTTTTTTTTTTTTAACTGCTTCCCAACTCTTCCACAGTAGATGTCAATATACTATTCTTAAAATACATGAAAGTAGACTATTCATGACATTAAACACTTCTTGAGCTAGAAGAGTTAATAATCGCATACAAAATTCCTTTCTCCCGAAATCTATATTTTTGAACATAAAAGTTAAATGTGGGTTATGTTTTGTCATATTTTCAGACACAAATAAAACCATTTAGCCAGTTAACTGACTGCATTTAACGTGTACATACGCCAATCCAAATTTTTATTTTGATGCGGCTTATATATACCGCATAAAATATACAAAAATTAGCATTCGATATAAATACTCAAAAGTTTAGTAAGATGGAATGCAGATGTCATTTAGCGGCATATTTCCTTTTTATTACCATTAAACCTGGTATAAAATGTTTAAAAATTAAGTTAAATTTCTTTGGTTTAGAGATTATTCCCAGTACAATGCACTGCTTTTTATCAAATGAGTTTGATTATTTTCCCCCAATTGCGTCGGATATTCCCCTTACTTTACTTGTATATCGGGTATTCCCCGATAACAATTGCAATAATATAATAAATTACGATTAATTTTTCCCGTTCATGAATTATGTTATTTTTTTGCCATTTTTTTTTTTAAATTTTTCAACAATGTATTGTTAATTTTTTATCCATTAAATGTAATCCTTATCATTTTACTTTGATTCTTTCGTAAAACTTATTATGGGACCAATTGTATTGCGTTCGATAAGTTCGTCATCACTTGATTTTAATTACGCACCTCAAGAGGGACTTTTAAAAATAAATTCCACAGTTAACTGAGGATTGACCTAAGAAAATCTCAGAAAAAGCATCAAATCCAAGCAAAGAATAAAAAACTAGGCCCTCTTCTCTTTTGAACCTTCAATACTTTTAACCAATAAATAATGATATTTGGTTACTCAGAAAAACAATTTATATGTGAAAAGTTTAATTTAAAAAAGTCTACCAAAAAAATTTCATTACTATTTTCTGTGAAGACCGTGGAGAAGCAAAGTTTATTTATTTTTTAAAAATAAAACTATTAAGCCATTGGTGGACCCTTTTTCTATGTAAATATTTTCACCCTTAGGCCTTGAAAGTACTCCTCAAACTTCCTAAATATTCCTTTGATTTTATCTTAAAAAATCAAGAACCCCTGTTTTAGAACCCAAGTATAAATGAATCTACTCAATTAGAAGTGCACACATAATATTAGAAAATATTTAAATTCAGAAACACTGAATGTTATGCATCTTTTCGAAACCGCAGTGTTTATAAATTACTTCTTCATTCTTATGTCGGTTACCTATACATCTGCAATTTATTCCTTTCAATTTAATACAGCATGCTAACATAAAAGTTTTGAAACGCCGTATAATTTCTTTCAATTCTTAGCATACAGAATTTGTTTTGACTCAAAGAACTGCAACTGTATTATTCAGAATTTCTAAATTCTAACTTTTTTCAAGAATTTTTTGAAACTTGAAACCATAAACTCTTCGTCTGCCCAACTGCTCGACTTTCGGGACAGAATAGTATCACAAGAGAGGGTTCTAACTCCTTATGGATAATGAGATTGTTTAGCTTTGCTTTACACATTAGTTCATTTACGCATTGAAAGGTCTTTCTCATGAAATGGCTAGAAACACAATACACATAGATCGAATTTTTTTCTCTTTACTAAATTTAGTCGAGGTTGTTGAGGTTCAAAAATCGTCTGAAGTACTCTCTCAATGATACTGAGTTCATTTGTTAAAAAAATGCTATTATGAAATTTTGGTAAAAAATTATTAAAACAGGTGTTTGAGAAACTTTTCTTTTTTAAAAAAAAATTCATCTGTTTACAATGACAAATGCTGTTTATTCGACATTGGTGATAAACGTCTCTCATTAACGCTTAATAAATAAAACACTTGATTAAATAAATTTATTGAAGAGGTCATAGTACCTACCAAAATAAAATACATATTGATTAGTTCATTCTATTTATACCATTTTACTGTTTCTATTACAGATCTTTTTCTATCAAAAAGGTGTAAGGGGATTCTGGAAATTAAAAATAAGATTTCTAAAATGAACCTCTTCAGATGTTCTTATGCTCTTGCAGATTAATATTATTATTTTGCTAGTGTTTGTTCAGAATTATGAACTTGATGGCAGTCATTGTGTTAGTTTTGGTCGATCGTGAATGTACCTTAGTTGGTAACTATATGCCTGCCTAAACATTCTTCTAAAATAATATGTGTTTGATTTTCGAACCGAAAGCTGTAACTGTGTTCAGGGATGACGATTTAGTTTTTGAATCTATTTGCATCTTGGTAGAAGGAGACTTGACGTCACTAACACAGTCCAAATACTTGAAAGCTGTATTAAGTTTT
>BGPR01025696.1:0-22144 GCA_013235015.1 Araneus ventricosus
ATTTGCAATTTGTACAGACCATAAGCCTTTAATATTTGCCTTTCACCAAAAACTTGACAAAGCAGTACCTAGACAAGTCCGTCAACTTAACCATATCTCTCAGTTTTCAACTGATATTAAATATATAAAAGGTGAAAATAATATTGTAGCCGATATGTTATCCCGGATTAACCCTTTGAGGACGACTGTCACTCTGGTGTACCAGCTGCTTGGCACATTCTCTCCCGACTGTCACACAGGGCCGTACCGAGGGCGTAGCGAGATTGGCCCCGCCAATGGCGCAGGCAGAACGAAAGCGCAAAAATGACCATTTAAAAATTTAGTTTAAGAGTTAGCTTGATACGATCTTCCTCATGTTGTTAGTCATCATCTATATTCATAATTTTTCTTTCATTCACACCGTGTTATTCAAGATATTGTATATATTCCTTTATTTTGTTGTCAATTCTATATGTTAACACCAGCTTCGTAATTTCTTCATTTGTCATTCTTCTCTTACTGTAATTTATTTTTTTTTGCAACTCAGTAAAGTTCACCTACATCTATACCAAGCCGGATAGGAGCCACATGAGCTCTAGAGACGGCGGTGTGGTGTGGTGTTAAAGTGTGCAAATAAAAAAAATTGAGAATAAGTCTTCAGTGCCTAACTAAACATTAACGGGAGTGGCTAGTTGTTTTGTCCGGTGGTCAAGTTGTCTGGTTGCGACCGCCTTACAGAGAGAGAGAGAGAGAGGAAGAGCCTGTAACTTTTATTGGAACAAAATAGCAAGCAAGTAGCTTTATGCTACAAACTGATGCGGCAATGAGCACTTTCAGTTTCTTGCTGCCGCAGGAAAAAAGGGTCCCTCCAGCAAAGCGAAAAGGGTACTTCTTTGACCATTTTGTTTTTGCCTAAAGATGGCCTTAAGAATCTTCTTCGCACCTCAAAGACGCTGATAAGAGGGGAGGGAGGGCAAAAAATTCACGTAATTTGACTATTAAGAGCTCAAAGGAAAAGGGGAATCGCGCTTTTTCTTAGAGTTTTGTGTTTCAGGGTGGGGAGGTTTTATTTTATCTTATTTACTATATTGTAGGAAGGATAAATGGGCCTCGTCCTTATTGGACGAGTGGTCCGTTGGTGTTTCTTTAGAGGCAAGTAATACGAAGGAAATGTTGCATTTCTGTTTTTGTTTCATCAGAGAGTGGGCGCATAAAGAAATACTTGGACATTTTAATTCTTTTCTAAGGAGATAAATCAGTTTTAAAGAGGTGAGCTCAAATTATTTGCTTTTGTTATGCTAAATACTAGCCGCCTTCTACTACCAGCTAATTCGCACATTTCATTAATTATAAAGTATTTATGCCAACCAATTTTAAAAACATCAACTTATTTAATTTTTCTCAAGCTAATTTGAACTAAATTTTAAGGAAATAGGTTTTGCATTTAATAAAATTAATGACTTTGATTTTTACATTCAATTGTTAAAAAGTCTTAGGCAGAAGGCTCTTTAATATCAGTAAATTCAATGAAAATTAATTTTTATTTCGATCATGCATAATTCAGATTTTAATTACATTTATTACACTTTATTTATCTGACTATAACTTGAATGTTTTACCTACTTATTACAAATAAATAGATGGTATGGTTTCCATTGAAGATTATCTGTCCTAAGGGAAAAGATGAATTTTAGATCATAGCTAAATAGTAAATCTATCAAAATAATATAGTAAATATATTTAAAAAGTAAATTTATTTCAAGTAGCAAGGAATTAACAAAAAATTAGACTAAAAAAACTGGAAAAACAACGAAAGTGGCAGCATTTCATTACAACAAAAGAAGATTTTATATTAGAATAATCAAAATAAATTTTTACATCACGTTTTTAACATAAGAGAAAAATTAAATTAAACATTAAGAGAAATATTAAATTAAAGATTTGATGAATCAGTGAAATTGGTTTGATTTTCAATCCAGCATTTTTGTAAATTATACATAAAAATATTTTTTAAAAAATATGTCAAATTTAAGAAAAAATTACACGACAAGTAGACTGGTATCATTTGAAAAAAAAAATATTTTTTGGAAATATAAGACGGTATAGAAATTATCTTTAAATGATAATATATCCGTCTATTATCGCTGAACCCCCCTCCCCCCAAACTCTTTCTTAAGTTTTAATTAATTAAAGTTTAAAAAACTCACTGAGGTGTACTTTGCCACCCGTCATAGTAGGTTTGTACCAAATTTGGCAACTTTAGGCTCAACGGCCTGTCTTGTAGAACGCTTTTATTAGTAGTAAAGCTATGAATACAAAAGCATGATTACAAGGAAAATATAAAATTAACATTATAGTATTTCGTGTTAGAGTTTATTGCATAAAAAATCTAATGCAACTAGTCTACACCAAATTCTTGATTTTACTTGTCTTGATAATTATAACTGATTTAACCATAAAATTTTAATTTACAATAATGTATACAAAGATAAATGATATTTGTCTTTTTAAAAAATCGACATTTTTGCTTGAGATATTTGGCGCATACGCTCTTCAAAACAAAAGTCGAATCACTATCAACTTTTCAAAGCTCAGGATAGATAATTAATAAAGCAAAGATGATTAAAATTACACTTAATAAAAAAGTTGGCAAGATTTTGCAGTTGTTTCGCCGTATTTAAAAAAAAAAATATCATCTAAAAATGACTTTTTACGTCATTTTAAAATTCACAGAAATATCGTTTTAATGATACCAATTTAATAACTGTACATTTTTTTTCTTTAATTTGAAGAAATTTAAAAAATGTATGATTTGCAACAATACTTTTCAATTTTAAAATGACAAACTAATTTCCTTATTTAATCACATTATCACTGATCTCATTATTTTTATATAATCGCATACTTAATCAAATGATACCAGCATGGCGAAGTTCACGGATGAGAAGCTGCCAGATAAGTAAGCAGGTTCTCACTCCCTTGGTGGATACAGTAATGATGGTGCGGCTCTTAGGGTCCATTTCCGATGACGGGTCTTACCCCTGTAAAATGGGTCGTCGTATGAGCTGCTCGTAATGGAGACTATTATGCGGGGACCACAGTGCCCGATGAAGTCGTGGCGGCCGGTCATTCAATGTAGACCCGGGTGCCAAGACAGGGAGAGATGATGGCTTTCTGTGATATTTAATCACATGATCTTGAACCATTGTTAACATTATGGTGAACAAAATTTGCTCTCTTTGATACATTTAACTACTCTAGCACCAAAGTAGATTTTCACTTACCCGTAGTTTTTTCTTATACACTTTTTGAAATACATTTTCCAACTCAAGCTCATTAAATAAAGTGATTTTTATTTCATTTGGTAAGTTTTATACAGTGAAATATTTTCTTTTTCCCCATTACTGATAATATTTTCTCTCCACAATTGTAGTGAGATAATTGACATATGCATTTTTTTCTTTTGCTATCGAATTACAGATTCTTATTTTCATTTTAATTTCGCAATTATTGCAATTCAGGTTTCTTTTTTTTTGACATCGTGACTAAGAAAAAAAATGAAAATGATCTTTTATTATTTTCACAAATTTTATTATTTGGAAAATTCTGGTAGTTATCGTTTTTTCATAAATGATATTTTTAACATTTTTCTTGAAACTGTTTTTGGAAATTTAATTTCTACTTCAGGATTATTTCTTTTATTTTTTCAAACCATAATATTATTCTTTCATTCGATATGTAATAAGACGTTTAGATATTTTACAACATTCTCACCTGTTAATTTTTTGCTGTTCAGTTTGGTCCTGCGCATCATAGAAAATATGTGCAATTTGTAATTTATTTGATGACACATTTATTTTGTTGTGTACAGTATTTTTCATGAATTTAGTTCATTAAAGAATTTTTTAAGAATACTTAATTTGTATTAAACCTATTGAATAAATCATAAAATAAGCTAAAATTTGTGTATAAAAAATATTTGCAGGAATGTAGTTTTTTTCAGGTAGGGGTTTTAGAGAAGGGGTGAAAAATTATTGAAAATGTGTCACGTAAGGGAGGGGGGGGGGCGCAGCTTTGCCAGTTCCGCCAAGGGCGCAGGATCACCTCGGTACGGCCCTGCTGCACTGAGAAACACATTATATTTTTCTTGACTAAATAATAGTTGGAATAAGCATATATACGGGTGGGGAAGCTTTACTGTGTAATATTTCATAAAAAAGAGTGCATATTTAAAATTTTGGTTCAAAAAGCAACAATTTTGTAAATTTTGAAAAAAAGCTATCTTATCTGTTTTAAAAAGCTAAAAGTAAATAATTATTATGGGTTTTAATTTTGAATAGTTAATTTGAGTATGTTTCAAGCCACTATTTCGTTAACTGTCCTTTTTTAGCTAAAAGGTTGTAAGATGGTTTTCATCTTTCTACGACAAGAGACGATCAAGAATTTTCTGAGATTTAAAACACAAATGACTGCACTGAGAAAAACACTATATTTTTCTTGACTAAATAATTGTTGGAGTAAGCATGTATATATGTGGGAAAGTTTTTCTGAATTACATTCCATTGCATAAAGGGCATATTTGAAATTTTGGTGGAAAAAGCAATTTTTAAAAATTTATTTTGAAGATTTGGAAAAGGCTATCTTGTCAGTTTTAAACTTAAAATTTTAGTGGAATGAAGTTATGTTAAAATAAACTTTTGAATAAATACTCAAAAGTGTATGCGAAGAAGTTTTAAATTTCTGATTGATGAAAATAATTTTGATTTTTAATCATCTTCGGATTATTAATATTACCTTTCAAATTTCTTTCTAACATTTACATATATATCTGTACTACCAGAAGATTTTAATTGTAGAAACTGATGAAAAATTAATTTTAGGAGTTTGTGTAATTTCAAATAATTTAAATTTACTTTTATTAATTAATGTACTTATAATTTCCTAATACTAGCAGAAACGGATAAATGTACGGCAAGCGTGTGAAGCGAGCTGTTTTCACATAGTGATCCCGAAAGAATCACGTGATTCTTTGTTGTCGGTGAGCGGAGCGAGCAGGGGGTGATATATATATATATATAAAGATTTTATAACAACTGTGCTAGGACACCCAGTGTCTTCATGTAGCGAGCGAAGCGAGCAGGGTGTGCGTAGCAAGCCCCGGAGGATTGCAGCGCAATCCTCCTGGGGGCTGGCGAGCTTTAGCGAGCAGGGGGCAGAGCCCCCTAGTTAAATTTATTCTGATTTTTTGTTCTCTTTTTAGGGATGCTTCTATCACGGATGTGACAAGTGTTATGAGACAGATGTTATAAACCCTGTTTCTGGAATATCCATGAGCAATCTGTTTACAAAATTAGCTGAAAATATAAGAACTTTACGTGAATTGGGATACACAGTTGTTGAGATGTGGGAACACGACTTTATCTTGTTGAAAAAGACGGAGGAGTTTATCCGCATCACTGATAGACATGAAATAGTTGATGGTCTGAATCCTAGAGATGCATTTTTCGGCGGAAGAACAAATGCTGTAAAGTTGAACTTTGAGGGGCAAGCAAAGTACATTGATTTCACTAGCCTATACCCTGGGGTGAACAAGTATTGTAAATATCCAGTTGGTCATCCTGAGATCATCACTGAAGAATTTACTGATATTGATGAATATTTTGGGATTATCAAATGTAAGGTCATTCCTCCGAGGTCCTTATTTCATCCTGACCTTCCATATACACTCAGTCCCAAAAGTTTATAGAATCTTGTATTTTGCCTATATTTTTTGTTGCATATGATATATTTCGATGTAACTTACTGTATAGATATGTTATGTCTATTAATTTGAAAAAAAAAAAACAGCAGTTCTACCCCGTATATTTGATGCCAATTTTTAAATCGTAGAATAAACTGAAATAACCTGTCCCAAAAGTTTATAGACAAATGCAATTTTATGCAAATATGGTATCGGTAATCATGACGTCGATCTGGAACCTAATAAATACGTTGTAAGAAAAGGAAAGCGTTCGTTTGTTCTGCGTTTCAAGATGCCTAAAGCGTAGCAGCTCTCCAATGAAGAAGTGAGTAAAATTCTGCATTTGAAATTGCTCTGTAAGACTGTTAAGGAAATATTGAAACTTTTAAATCTTTCTAAAAGCATGATTTATCGTGTATTAACTCATAAGACGCTATATGAGCCAAACCCTTGTTCGGGAAGACCACGTGTGACGGATATTCGCAGTGATAAACGGATACAAACAATGGTTTTCAAGTCAGAAAATGTCGATTCGCGAAATTACTGGGGCTTCCCGGTTGCAAATCTCCAAGAACACTGTTCATAGATGAATTATAGAATCTGGTTATATTATCCACTCAAAAATGGCTCACCGATTACCACTCTCAAAGCTTCACATTAGTAAGAGATTACAATGGGATCGTAATCATATGTCATATGGTGATAAATGAATGGCTGTCCTTTTCATTGATGAAAAAAAATGGAACCTTGATGAACCTGACAGGAATATAAAATATTGGCATGATTTACGAAAAGAGCCCAGGAGCTTTTTCAGTAGGCAAAGTGGTGGTGGATCTGTGATGGTGTGGGCGGCTTTCGGTTTCAACGGTCAAGTGGGTTTGGCCTTTTTAGATGGCCGACAGAATTCCCCTAAATACATAGAAACACGAGATAATCATCTTATGCCATTTGCAGAAAACATAGGGGGACGAAATTGGGAATATCAGCATGATAATGCTCCCATCCATACCTCCAATGCTGCGAAAAATTATTTAAACTCAAAAAATGTTACTGTTCTTGACTGGCCACCGTTGAGCCCTGATCTAAATCCAATTGAGAATGTGTGGGGCATTATGTCTCAGAAGGTATATGAGAATCGAGGGCAATTTTATTCAATGAATGCTTTGAAGACAGCCATTGAAAGAGTATGGTACAGCTTGGAACCAGAGATATTACAAACCTTAATTATGTCGATGGAAAAACGTGCATACAATGTCATACTGAGAAATGGAAAGATTTTAAACTATTAAGAACATTGTATTGAGCACCTTTTGTTGAAATGTCATATATTCTATAAACTTTTGGGACACCTAATATTTCCATTTTGCTATATAATTGAAATAAAAATTGTTATTTTTTCTAAATATTTCGTTGAATGCAAGTCGCATATGGTTTGAATAAGCATATTTGTAACTGGTGTTTATATGCCTTTCCGTTTTGTTAAAAAATATATTTTAGTAGAGTCTATAAACTTTTGGGACAGAGTGTAGATCCCATGGGAAGTTGATGTTTCCACTATGCAGAAGTTGTACTGAGGCATTGCAACAAACTGTCTGCACCCATAGTGATGACGATCGTGCTCTCACTGGAACATGGGTGAGTGAAGAACTCAAGAAAGCCAAAAGTATGGGGTATGAAATTGCGAAGGTAACTAACATTTTTTTCATTTACCTGAGTATCAATATTTTAATTTATTATGTTTAACTAAACTTATTCATTTTTTTCATCTAGATCTATGAGGTGTATCATTTTTCTGAAAGTTCAACTGAATTATTCAAGTCGTACATAGACTTGTTTTTAAGATTAAAACAGGAATCTTCAGGATGGCCTACAGAATGTGTTACAGAAGAAACGAAGAAAGAATACATCGAATCTTATGCACAACGAGAAGGGATTGATCTGAACACAGAAAGCATTCAAGTTAATCCAGGAAGGCGAAGTGTTGCAAAATTAGCCCTGAATAGCTTCTGGGGAAGGTGTGTTAAAAATCTTTTAATGTTATTTTTTCAAAGAAATTCTCTTTTCGCATATTGCATTTTACTTAATTTTTTTTGCTAGGTGGGGCATGAACCTAAACAAAAACCAGCTGAGTTTTGTTTCGAGTCTGCAAGAGTTCAACAAAATATTATCAGATAACACAATAAAAGTAAGTATACACACACATTTATTGTCAAATCAATAGAAATATAATTTAACATTCCTATACGCTTCAGTAATCTCAAATATGGAATCTATATTAATACATTTTGTTTTTCTTTCTTTTAGGTCAAAGATGTTTTCCTACCTTCTCCAGTTTCAGCTGGTTTAATATGGTGCAAGGAAGAAAGTTTTGTTCCTCAGGACACATCAACAAATATCTTCCTCGTTACTTTTACAACATGCTACGCTCGTTTGAAACTTTACAGTGAATTGGAAAGACTGGGAAGGTCTGTCATCTACTTCGATACTGATTCGATCATCTACCAGATGGCCAAAATGATCCTCCAACTGGTAACTTTCTAGGAGATTTCACTGATGAACTAGATGGTAGAATTATTACATCCTTTGTCTCAGGTAAATCAATTAAGGTAAATTTGTTAAGAAAACAGAATTTATTGCTGTTGTTTTCTGTTCTCTAATATGATTTCTTTTATCTTATTTCTAGGAGGACCCAAAAATTACGCATACAATTTGAACGACGGGACTTCAAACTGCAAAATTAAAGGTTTTTGCCTCAACTTTAAAAGTAGTCTGCTTTTGAACTACGAAACAGTCAAGGAGTTTGTTTGTAGTATGGACAAGACTGCAGTGAAGAGTATAGTTAATCCTAGAAAGATAACTGTAGAAAAGAAAAAAAGGAGAGTAATAAATAAGGAAGAAACAAGAAAGTATCGTTTAGTTTATGATAAAAGAGTGATTCAAGTAGACTTTTCTACATTACCCTACGGCTTTTAAAAGCAGAAAATAAAATTTTATTTCGTTTCCACTGTTATTTAATTTCAAATATTTTGTTTCAATGTATTAACTATTGTGTTTGTAACTCTGTTAGGAATGAAATTGTTTATATATGTTATTTGTATTGGAATAAAAAACAACAGTAAAATAAAATGTTTTTTTCACATAAAAATTTTTATTTATTCATTTCAATAGAAATCCATGGATTTCTTTTAGCATACAAACTTTTAGTTTAGAAACTTTTTGTCTTGTTACATTTTTTATCTTATTTTGAAGTAACTTTTTGTTGATTATATAACTTGTGGGTATGTTCATTTCTTTTAAGGCAGTATGAAATTCCTTGAATCTTGGGGGAGACTTCTTTCTGTTTCGTAGTAAGTCACCAACGAGCTTCACAATATTAGTTCGAGGCAAACATTGACCCTTGTAGACAATTTCACCTTCAGGAGTCCACGTTAATATGGTATTATTGGCTTTCAGGAAATCCAAAATATTCTTTGCAATGGAAAAATATCTCGCTGGTTCCTCTTTATATATTTTAGCTGTTACTGAATCTTCTTCTTCTGGGACAGTTTTAGACTCTTTATTTTCTTGTATTTCTGTTTCTTGATTTTCATTAATATCTGTCTTTTCTTGCTGTGGATGCTGAATTTTCACGAACTTTTGTAGCATCTGCAAATACTGATTCGCTTTCTCACTCTCCGGCAAATCCTTTCTTCGTAGAATCTCTTGCATTTGAGAGTCCAAATTTGATAAATGACCCCCAAAGTCGGCCCTCTCTTCAGGTATTAATATCATTTTTTTAGCGTACTCCATGAATAAGTGAACTGATCACTGAAATCGCAGCTGGTAACAAAACTGATAAAAATCCTTCTCCTCGTTTAACGAGAAATATTACCAATATAAATATTTACGAGAACCTTAAATATTTAAATTAATCTGAAAAAAGGTATAACAATAATTCTCCAAATTTTTGAAAAAGGAGATGCCAAAAATCGAAGTTAAAAAAAATTCTTACTTAATGAAATAAATTCAAACGGTATGAAGACTGTATGGGAATTGAGTTGAATACTTATAAATGTTCGCCACAATGTAATTTAACTATACTTTTTTTAGTTACGGTAGTCAGAAGCAATGTGTATATTTTACATTTATTCTGTTTTTTGTTTGTTTGTTTGCTTTTTCTTTCTCAGGGTTGGATTATAAAATAGGCAACTGCCTACAATCCCCAAAACTTGGGGGTCGGTCAATCTTGAGATTTTTTTGCAGTACTTTTAAGGTAATTTAATTTTGTGCTTTCATTTGATTTACAAGATTCGTGTACTCGTACTAAGGAAACAGAAATTATCATTTACGTAAGGCGCACACTGAGCAGCTTCACGAAGTGGACGCAGAAGAGAGCAGGAAAAAAAAGAAAAAGAACGGTTCATTATTTATATTTTTCATATTATTTATATGCCCGTTCTACAAGTGTCGGTAGGCCCTGCCTGCGTCAGCGGCCATGTAGGGGTTTGCCAAGCACATTGATGAACAGTTTCTCGCGATACTTCGTCAAAGGCACAGGTAATGTTTGTATGCAAGTACCAAAAACATGTTATCGTGTTTTTTAAACTAAAAATGGATATAAAGATTTATTTTTTATATCTAGTGGTTCGAATAAATAATGCAAAATTAAAAATAAACAGTAAGTAATTTTATTTAATAAAATGACAAAAAATTTAGTAACTTTAAAAATATTTATACTATAAAACTTTAAAATAAATAATACAAATAACATATAATGTATTCAAAGTTTTTTTAGAGAATTTTTTTATTTAACATATCGTACTTCAGTAAAATCCTCGAGTGTATTAAAGGCGCTAAAAAAATTATAGATTACGATGACTGAGGATGCAATGTACGGACGGATATAATTAACGAAAAACGATTCAAAAATAATACAATTCACATTTTTTTAGCTTTGGCTTATGTTAACTACAATAAATTTGAATTATAGACGATATTTTAACATTTTGCATTCGGATATCTCCTCTAAGACAAAATTCTAGGAGGTGAATCATTTTCACGTTTCTTGATTTCGATAGTTTAGAAAAAAATATCTCCCGAGTGTTAAGAAATTACTGATTAATTTTTCGGAAAAATAAACTTACGCAAATACTGTTTTTACTTCTCGAACCAGTAGAATGATCGCTTGTATTCAGAGAAGAATCATGCATCTAATTACTTTTCCGAGTACAAAGAGATTACATTATGTTAATAAGAAATTCAGCGAACAAGAGATTGGGATAAGCCAGGGAACAAGAGAAAAATATGAATTACAGTATTATTTAAAAGTATCATACATATTTAAAAATAAATCATACATAATTAACAAAGAGGCAAAGTAATTTTAATAAATAAAGTACTATAAATTATAATTAAGACTTTTCGTTCATTTAAAGGAAATCAATAAATAATTAATTTCAATAAAGGAGCATTATATAGTTTTTTGGATACAACTTCAACTTCTATCGAACTTCAAAATAAGCCCACATCTATAAAATAAAAAAAAAAAACTGACATCATCAAAAATAAACAGTACAACTGACATCTAATGTATATAAAATGAGATTTTTTTCTCCCGGATTGAATGCATTATACGAGTACTCGAGTAAATTATAAGCATTTGAAAATTATTTACTAATGATCATTGAGGACAGGACACAAGATATTGACACATTTAACCATCAAGCAGGAGCGCGTATGCAGGAGATACTTATATCGTGCATCGTATTACATATTTATATAGTGTTGTTTTACAAAAATAAATGCAACTTCTATTTATGAAAGCTATATTTATTAGCTTTATACTAAACACAGATTATATAAATAAAAATTGCATTAAAATATATAAAAGAGCGATATAAGTGTGTAATACGAGGCACAGTATAAGTATCTCCTGCATACGCGCGCCTGCTGGAAGGTTAACTAATATATATAGATATATATATAAACGACTTTTTGCAATTTTTAAAGATTTGAATTACTAAAGGTTTTTAATGAGAATAATTTTTTTATTAAGAAATTCAAGAAACACGAGAGAAAAAAAAATAGATTTACCGACGAATTCAAATTGAAAACATTTGAATGATTCAAGTTTGACTGTATTTTCAAATTTCTTGCTATAATTTAGCTTTCAAATTAGCATAGCTATTTGTTCCAGCTTAGCAGATGGCAAAGCTGAAAATTACCGAAAATTGTCGGGTCGTTGCGTAACCATTCAATAAATTTTCTGATGCAACCCTGCTGCATACTATCTCTCGGTCCTTTGAGATCAGGTTCGAATTTTCAGTGCTCTAGTGCGCCACGGAGCTCATGTAGATTTCGATGAGTTCTGTGATTGGCGTGTATGTGTTGCTTTTGTGTGAGGATGATTATTCCCTCTTTATTCTTTTTCTGTATCTGTACTGACGGACTATGTGTCCAGATGCCCTGTGGGGTGAGATATCTCGAGGTGAGATCGATTGACTTTATAATAAATACCTTTTATGCATTCTTGGTCTGTTTTTATGCTCTGCCCTGCTCATTTGCTACAGCTTCTGCTTTATCACAATTTTATGCCTGACTTCTTCGGCATGAAATATATCATTTTCCTCTTCAGTTTCTTTAAAAATTCCTAGAAACCAGTGGTACGAGTGAGACTGTGTCACGCCATTCTTATGTCGCTTTCACAAGTGCCGAGCAGTGCACGTATCGCACATGCCACAAGTGTTGCCAGGGCGCTGTTTCTCCATACTAATAAACCGAGGCCGCGGCGGCCTAGTGGCAAGGTCTCGACCTCGGGACTGGAGGGTCGCAGGCCCGAAACCCGATTCCACCGAAGTTCCGCCGTGTATGGGCCCGTTGCACCCTAAATCATACGTAGTGGCCAAACGTCCTCCCGTTGGTGTGGCGTGGAAGCTTGGAGAGGGGGTTCCAGCTCAGGCGTCGTCCTCGTCATCCGACCGCGGTTCAAAATTACGAGGTCAATCCCTAAACAGCCCTCGTGTTGCTTCAAAACTGGACGTTAATATAACCTTACTTAACCTAACCATACTAATAAACCGATTACCGCACCTTGCTACGCAGAGTCGGCAACGTGTCGCACAGAAACTGCGCTGCTTTCTCTGTGTGTCAATTTGCGGTATCTCCGGTTGCGCTGCGTTCACTGCGCCTCAGTATGCAGTCAGCCTAAAATTTCTGAACATAACTCTTGGGGACTTTTTTTTTCATGTCTTTCAAATTCACTTGCAGATCAGTGTGTCACAGTAGTCCTTTATTTTTTTACATTTGGCTGATTGACTCAGAAGTCAATTACCCTAACAAAATTTGTCTCATGATATTTAGTTTGTGCAAAATAAGTTTTGCAATTTTTTTAACATTTTGCTTGAAATTGCTTTTAAATTTAATTTTTTTATATGCAAGATGCTAAAAAACACTCTCTTGAAGGTGATACGCAATTCAATGTTTTGTTATTTCAGTTTGTCATAATATTTGTTACATAACAGGTACTCATATACACAGGGCCGGCCTTAATAGAAGCGGGATCCAAATGGAGAAAATTTTGAATTATCCCGATGTATTAAGTTTTAATAAAAAATGCATAATAAATAAACTAGGAAATTTTAATAAAAAATTAATATTGTTAAACGTTTTAATAATTTTAAAATAATTTTATTTACTTACTTAAAACTTAATTATTTTAAAATTCAGAAAAAGAGTGAATTTTTTGTTTCTTTTATTGATTGTATCCCAGCTAAAAAAAATCTGCAGAAAATCTGAAGGTATTTGGAACATGTTTTCTTCAGATTTTCTGCAGAAAAAAAATGCAGAATATCTGAAGAAAACTATGTTAAATACCTTCAGATTTTCTGCAGAAAAAAAATATGTTCCAAATACCTGCAGATTTTTCCACAGTCAAGGTTTAATAGTATTAATTTCAATTATTATTAATTTAATTTATTAATAAACTTACTTAAACGATTTGGAATGCGACGAAACTTCAAGCTCTTGTCTGGGATTCGAACCCGCGATTCTATAAGCAGGCGCGCTACAGGCAGGTGCGCTGACCACAAGACCACGTCGGCATACGCGAGGTGGGGATAAATTAATCTATTTAAGTTAGAGCGTCACCATGGCTCTCGTGGCGCCATCTAGTGGTGTAAAAATCAACCATGGTCAGAATATTTGTTTCAAAAGTCGTAGAGATGTTTAACAGATGAGATTAGTAATATTTTTGTTCAATAATTTAGATTCTCAGTTTCAATAAATTCATTTTCACCTTCTATATTTCTGGGAAGCCTTCTCTCCATCCAAAGTGCGAAAGCCCCACTTTTCCTTTCTTTTTCGAGGAAAATAGCTAGTCAGAAAGACAGTTGGAAAACTAATTGCAAATTAATTCAATTATGGGGTAAAAGTTTAAAATGGTAAAACCTCAAATATTTATTTTAAAGATTAATTTAGAATTCATTTTTTCAGTGGCATATTTAAAAAATTTAGTCCTAAGACATTTTTCCATTGGGAAATTTTTTGAAACTCCTGTCTGCTGTAGAATTAAACAATAATGATAATTACATTCTAATTTTGTTTTATATCCATTGGAAAATAGAGCTGCAATATTAGAGAATATGGTGCAAAATATGTATTTAGAGAAATGCAAATATTATGAAAATGCAGTTAAATCTTCAAAAAATCAACAGATATTGGTCGAGTTTAATGATTTTGTGAAAATATGCTAAATAACTGCAAATTGAATTAAAGACAAAATGCAAAGTCTTACAAAATCTACAGGATATTTAAAGAAAAAAATATAAATACATTTTTTGCAGATTTTATGCAGATTAAATTGAAGAAAAAAATGCAGATATTTTGTTGTCTTATAAAATCTGCAGAATATTTAGAGAAAAATATAATAAGAAATTTTTTTGCAGATTAAATTGAAGAAAAAATCTGCATTTTTTCTTCAATTTAATTATGCATTTTTTATGCATTAATGTATTTTTTCCAAAAAAATCTGCAGAATATTTAGAGAAAAATGAAATAAGAAAATTTTCTGCAGATTTTCTTCAAATTAATTTGAAGAAAAAATGCAGATTTTTTTTGTCTTCAAAAAATCTGCAGAATATTTAGAGAAAAATATAAGAAGAAAATTTTCTGCAGATTTTCTGCAGATTAATTTGAAGAAAAAATGCAGATTTTTTCTGTCTTCAAAAAATCTGCAGAAATCTTTAAGAAATCTTCAAAAAAAGAAATTTTCTGCAGATTTTCTGCAGATTTTTTTTAGCTGGGATGTAACGAAAATAACTCAGAAACACAGACTTAACTTCGAACTAAACAAAAAGAAAGAAATGAATCACAGACTATATTTTAACATTATGTTAATAGGAAAACCAAAGGACGATCAGACAGAAATAATTCTAATTACCGATGAATTCGTAATAGCCAGGTTCCATTATAATAATAATGCCAGCTTATACAAGAGTCTACTGTATTTGCATACTAGGAATGTGACATTTCATAAAATTCCTGAAACAATTTAAGATATGAAAACTGCAATTATTAACATGTAAAAAATATACATATTTTAAGAGGATAATACTACAGAATCTCAAGAATGAAGTTTTAATGCTAAATGTATATGAGTAATTCACTTAAATTTACTGCTAAGCAAGTTTCTTTTCTGAATTAAAAAAAAAAAAGTTGACAATAGAAGAAAATTTGTATACTAAAGTTGAGGAGTAAAGAAATAACTCATTCAGATAAGTACAACAGAGAAAAAGTTAAAATGCTCAGCTTTTAGGTGTTAGTCAATTGTCTGTAATAAATACTAGTAACCGCATAATTAAAAGATATGTTTACTTAATAACTTTAAAGAAATTCCTTCACACTGAGTTAATACTCTGTTGTTCTATAACAATTTGTATCATTATGGTTTTTATATCGAATAAATAAATTTTTCATAAAAAAACATACTTTTTTCGCAATTTATATTATGATTAAAGTTAATATACGGAATAAAATTGATTAAAATATTACCCGTATCTCTCGAGGTTTTTTATATGTGTATTTTGATCAATTTAATTCCGAAAGAGTTTAAATAATTATAAATTCTTTTTTTACTATAAAAAGCAATTTTAGAATAATTTATAAATGTTTTTTTAAATTTAAAATATAAAAAGATCATATAAAATAAGCCAAAATAAAAATTAAAACTGTCATCATTTTTTTTTGTTATTACTACTTAATTAATCTTTTAAATTATTGTAAATTTTGCTTAGTTCTGAAGATACAAAGAAAACGTAGAATTGATTATTTCTCTTTAAATCTAAAAGAAAAAATAATAATAACTTGTGTTAACTGAGAATAATTGAATTTTTATTAAAAACAAATCTACATTTCTGTGTCTCTACATTTCATGAGTCTCAGAAGCTGGCTGTCTTCAAAAACTACCAATATCTTGGGAAAGTCAAAAGCTGACGCGGTTTGTAGTAAACTTGCTACATGGCCCTGTTTACACAGGCGCGTATTAAACGCTAGGTGCACCAGGGACCCCGAATAAAGTGGGTTATTTTTAATATCACAAAAGATAATTTCCCTCTAAGAACCTGTTTACATGTCCGATTTTAAATGAGCAGGACCGCGTTTTACTATCATAATCAGAGTGCCTGAACAGAAGAAATATCGTTAAAGATCTCGCTAATAGTCGTTGGGTACTGAGCATATACCTTCCGCACTTACTCAAAGCCCTTATTGCCGGTAAAATTCTCTTCCGGTTTCCTAAGGAAAATGCTGAGCAAAACCGCCGTTGATTATTTTTACATCATCACAGGACATCTGTGTACAATACTCAACAGCTACCAATTTACTTCATGCATTAATAACTTCTCTGAAATTTAGCAGCTAATTCGTTATCCGACACAAATCGTATGTGTACACCAGACCTAAAAGTATGTAAAGACAGTTCAGATAGTGGCCCAGATGACCAGATATTCACTTTCCCAGGCTTGAGAAAGAAACCCAATCGGTGCAAAGTAAACATCTTCTCAGGAAACTGCCGTTTCAATGATTAGAGTGATTGATGTGCTTTTCTCTTCATTGAATATCATTAGTTATTAGTAGTAATTGTTCAGTAGATAAGACCCCTGCACTTATTTAACTATTTTAGGGGGTTGAATATAATTCGTTTATCTGTCTCCCATTCACAGTTGTGTTAAACATCTTTTAAGTGTCATTTGAGAATATTCATCATCGTTTAAAACCGCTTTTTTATTATCACAATCAGGGTGCTTGAACAGAAGAAATGTCGCTAAAGATTCAAATATCCTAATGCATCTATATCGCATTAAAAAGGAAAAAAGGTGGGAAAGTGTACTGCATTTTTGAAGCTGACACACATTTGAAAAACGACGCTATTCAAAGCAGTTCGTACAGCTGAAAGAAGGCGAAGTAAACTAGGGCAAAATTTTAGTCAGATTTCATGAGGAAGATTGTGGTGTACGTTACATAGTTGCTTTTAAAAGATTTCTTCTTTCATTGGGGAATAGAACTAATGAGGTATGTTTTATTTAATTTATCATGATGGAGTTCAATAATATATGGCAGTAAATATTTAATGGAATTACGTAAGTTAATTCAACTTCAGAAAAGAAATAATATCGAACAAATTTCCTAAAAAAATTCTAAATATTTTTATATATACATTAAGTTTAAACACCACATTCATAGTTTTATTAAATAAATTTCGACATAATAGCCTCACGGGTTACATTTAAATTCAGAGTAAAATTTTCAATAATTTTTTAACAAAATGTTTCTTTATATTCAGTAAATTTCTTTATTATTTAGAATAAAAACTTGAATCTGTGTTGCATTCTCCTTTTTTTTATCTTGGTATTGATTGGCATAGAAGATTACTGAATTATTTCCGTAGATTTGATAGAAATTATGGAAAGTTCAGCATTTTTTTCATTATTATTCTAATCGATTCAAAATGCTTTAAAATGAACATAGACATTTAAAAAAATTCTAGGCAGTTTTTTTTTGCATTTGCAATCAAAATTAGCCTCTCAGATGACGAGGGAAAAACCACAGAGAAGAAGAATCAGAGGTCTCACTCCCATAGACCGTAATGGCAACTTTTTAACATCGCGCTTCATATAGACAGTACGCCACCTGTAACGGGCAGAGAGAACTAACCTGAATACGTCACCGTGACGCGAAGGAAACGAAGCCGTTTCATATCGTCATGACAACGATTTAAACAATAATTTGTTGAGTATATTTTCAATTCGATTTCGACGATTATTAAATATATGAATAGCTAATTTTTATATATATATTGTTAATTTAAAAATGTTATTGTTTTAATAGTAATGCCATTTATTATTGCTTATATAATTATTTTAAATCTCACTAAATTGACTTTTTCTTTAATACAGAAATTAAAAGTAAATTTGGAATATCATTCAAAACATTAAAAAATTGATTTGCCTGTTTCCTAGGGTACCAATAATTTTTAACCTGTTTGATTTATAATTTAAGAAGATTCAAGTTTTTTTCATATGAATAATTTCATTTATCCTTTTTTGAAGAAAAGTTCTTTCAGATCATAAATTTTTTAAACCAATAGGAAATTAATTTTTATTGAATTAGATAATATTACTCTTTCAGAACAGGTTAAAACTTCAACGATAAGTTAATTTTTCATAAATTCACATTATTATTTAAGATACTAAAATTTATAGAATATAGGTAATTTATTCACTTGTAATTTTCTTAAACTCAGCAAGATATTATATTTGTTGCTTTAGTTACTATTATACTATCTCCTTCAGAATATTTTAAAACTTCAGCAATTTTTAATAAATACACATTAATTCTTCTGCAAGATAAAAAAAAATATTGGTAGAATGTAATTTCCACAGAGGAAATTCATTTGTATAGTTAATTTTTCAGAATTTTTACAACCCCCTCTCACAAAAAATTAAATACCTGTATATATAGTTATATGCTACAATAAATACAAAATATTTAAAACAATGTTAATTTTATTGAACAAGCATAATAAGTTACAAAACATAACATATCTAACAAATACTGCCTAGAAACCAGAGTTAATTGTTATATACAGTATAAAAATATTCGATATAAGAAAGTGTTATATAAAAAAACCCCAATAGATGGACATTAACTGAATGAACTTAGCACCTAGGGTGGCCCTATCAGGAGTTAAAACTCCCAATGCACCTCATAATTCTACCTAGCATTGGTAAGTGTTCTATTATGAAATAATTATTTTTGAAATTATGATTTTGAAACAACAAACACATTTTTTTCAAAAACATTTATAATCTGAAATATAATAAAATCATCAAAAAAATAAAATTGGGAAACATATTTTAACTTATTTTTAGAACTTGTGTTGGATTTGAAATCATGGTTCATAATCCGAATTAAAGAGGAAATTAAAAAAAAAAACATTGTGCTTCTTTGTGTTCCAGGTGATCATTAAAAAACCTCTATATTTGACAATGTTGAATTTTTTGCTGATACTATTTCTTTGCGAATATAAATTAAATTAGACAAAAAACATCCATGCTAATTGACAAAATATTGAAACAAATTATTTGTTGGCTAATTTAAGCCAGTTTGCTGATATCATATTCTTTAAAATACAAAACAAACTGTATGATTTTCTAAAATTTTCTCATCTACCATTAACTTTTAACATTCAATACATTCATAAAGCGATAAATATTTTTTAGAAAAATATCCTGAAATATAAGATAACACATTTTCTCCAACACTATCTAAGACATTTAAATATAAGCTGTCTACATCATGTAGGTGATTATTGAAAAATATTTAACATTTAAATTACTATTATAACTATATTAAAATACTAACTATACAAATATACTTTAATATAATCAGATTTACTAACACCATAATCATTAAAAAAACTGTATGATTATCTGAAGTTTTAGAATCATTCATGATTAATGTTTTCCATTCTACACATTCACGAGAAGCACATTTTTAAAGCAAAATAACTTGAAATTATAAGATAAAACATTTTCTTTACTGTCTCCAGAGCTTATATGACATAAAATGAGTCCTTTTTTTTGTTCAAAGGAAGTGAACTTAGTTGGTGCATTTTTTAAAAATAAAGGATTTTTGTAAAAAAAAAAGGAATTTGTCAAAATATAATGGAACATTATAAAGGGTGCGATGATAACTAAACAGACTTGTTGTAAGATTACATAAAGAGATGGTATTTTTAAGTATCTCAGGCCTCTAAGTTTCATTATTTATAATTAATAAAATCAATGAAACACATAAACACACCTTAAATAAAAAATAAAAAAAATGGTAAAATTGACTACCTTTGCATGAATGAATGAAACAACTGAGAGAAAATTTAAAGGAGTATTAATCTTGTATCTGTACAACTTTTTTTTAATATACACAATGCTAATTTAAATACTTAGAAATACTTTATTCAACGAAATCAATTTTCAAGATATTTAATAATAATAAAAAAAATCAGCAGTCATTTTTTAATCTTAGACCACTACTACTTTTCTTTATATATTAAAGCCATTGAAATTTCATTATTTATAATTAATGGAATCAATAAAACACATAATTTACACACCTGAAATAAAAAATGGTTAAATTGATTTAAATTTATGTATGTACAAGATTTGGACCACCTTTATATGAATGAAACAACTGACAGACAATTTGGTATGAAAATTTAAAGCAGCTTTAATCTTATATCTGCACGACTTTTAATATGCACAATGCTAATTTAAATACTTTATTCTACAAAAACAATTTTCAAGATATTTAATAATAAGATGTATCAACAATCATTTTTTAATTATCCGAGACCACAGAGCTTATAACACAAAATAATTATTTTTTCCTCAAAGAACTGAAGTTTGATAATGCATATGCATCATGAATTTGGCATTTAAAAAAATTGCAGCCATTTAAAGAAAAATAAAAGAATGTAATTTTTTTAAATAAAATATTGTTAGCATAAAGAGTGTAACGATAACTTAGAAATCGACTCATTGTAAGATACACAGAAAAGTTCCACAATTTATTTCCTCAAATGAACTAGAAAACTACTGCAGTGTCAATCATAATATGTAGTTCATCTATAAAGGTGCGTATACACTTGCGAGCAGACGCCGAATAGAATCGTTTGTGAATGCTTCGTTCAGTTTAACATTATGATTTGAAAGTTAGTTATATACTTTTGATGGGGGTATAATCCTTATTAGTATAAATAAGTTGATTCGTCTCGTTTGATAACTATAATGGTTATTAAGTAAAGGATGAGTTATAAAAAATAAACTAACACAATTTTCGATCAAAAATACTATTTTAAACTTTGTACAATAAACGTGAACATTCTGATTTATTGGCTATGTTTTGCAAAGTGGGGTGGTAAAATCGATTCAGTTGTTGGACAGGAGCAGTCAATTTCTCTCCTAGAGAACCTTTAGTAAGTAGTGTTTTTGATTTTCTCGAAAATGAAGAATTGAGATGGGAGAAAAAGCGACAAATTGACGATGTATCTGCGGAGAGCCGTGGCTTTTCATAAAATATCATGAAAAAATTAATTTTTTTTTTTTTTTGGGCTTTCAGATGTAATGTTTTAGGGGAGACAGTAGCTCGACACCAAATTTTAGCTTATTTTTTGAATTAATTAAAATTCAAATAAAAAAATTCAAAAGGGCTCCGAGGTGCACATTCCCACCCTCAAAATAGGTTTGTACAAAATTTCGCAGCTTAGGTACGACGTTCTTTATGTAGAACCCTTTTACAAACACTATCCTCCTTTATTATTATTGAATATGATCTATGCATTTATGGGTTTGGAAATTTATTAATAATTATTTTCACTTGTCTCGGCTATTAATTTATTTTGTTATAATTTAGATAACAACTTACCAAATTTTTCCAATATCAGTGCATTTCATTTCCTGAATTTAGGTTCATAATTCTTCATTTTCATGACTTGTTTTGTGTTCAGTCAGACAATTCTTACTACTGAGCATTACTGAAGCAACTAATTATTCAAATAATTAGTATACTAAATAATTTTCGCTATTAGCCACGGTAGTGTATAAAAGATAATTATATGTACTTTGAAAGTTAACTAGAATTAGAAAAAATTTACACTTACCTACCGTCAGGAAAACTATAACTGCCTCTGTTATACGCCCTATCTAAATATAAGCCTTTAGATTCAAGCAAGATTCGCGTGGTCCTGCAGGCAACACACCAACCCATTACCAACTAAGTGGCAGTCTCTGAATTCAGAAAAAAAAAAGCCGACAGTTTCTGTTCAGCGCCAATACCCTAAACCGTTCATGAGAGATAAAATAACCCATCTCCTACACTTGCGACATCCTGATG
>BGPR01025697.1:4742-22144 GCA_013235015.1 Araneus ventricosus
ATATATATATATATATATATATATATATATATATATATATATATATAAATTGAGAAAAATTTGGAAAAAAAAATATTGAGAAAAAAATCAAAAATACAAACGTAATGGGGCGCAACTCATCTACCAGATTAACGCGCGCCTCCCATACATCAAAAGAGCACTAGAGGAAAAAACCACGTCACCCTAGTGTGAGTGGTAGGAAGCCGGGAAGCTATTAGAGGTCCCGCCCCTTTCTCGGCAACAACCGCACATAGGCACAAGAAAGAAGCACTATGCTTGCCACTTGGCGAAATAAATTGACGGTTGTAGAGTAGGGTGGAGCGAAAAAATCAAAAGTTGTCCTATCAAAAAGCACTAGGTGGCAAAGGTTGTCTATTGACTAATTACTGCTGAATTTTTTCAGAATTTTTACTCTTCATCTTCATTCCCCGCAAGAGCCTCAAAGTTTTACTTTTTATACAAATTTTCAGATATTTTATTAATATAGAGAAAAAATCAAATTTATCCTATCAAATAGCACTAAGAGGGAAAAGTTAGTCTATTGACTATCATATCACTGCTGATTTTTTCAGAATTTTTGCACTTTATCATCATTTCACGTAAGAGCTTCAAATTTTACTTTTTTATACAATTTTTCAGATATTTTATCAATATAGTTTTGGCGGCAATTATTTCTAATTACAGTCATTTTGATAAGTCCTTTTGAGTGTGAAGAGGCGTAGGGTTGTCACGCGTCCCGTATGTACGGGCCTGTCACCGTATTTCACTTCTCAGTCCCGTATTACTATTTGTCCCTTATCGACGATATTGGCAACACTGACATTCGATTCAACCAGTTTGTATATCTAAAAGATTATTTAGAGAAAAATAATACCAACCAAAACTACGAATCAACTGTGAAATTGAGTATGGAAGAGAAATGGCTGGAGTTTTTCGCAGACACAAAGTACTATATTGTTTAGAAGTCACGTCTAATGAAGCTACGCGAATACGTATTCGCCATTCTAGTCCACAATGCAAGTGCGGAGAAAATATTTTCCCTCATGTCGACTCAGTGGTCGGACGGAAGAAGCAGGTTGCAAGTGGAGACAACTGAAGCAATTTTGGTTTGTCATTACAATAATGACTTGCGCCCAATTTTATAATTATGTGAAAGAAGAAACTGATATAATTAACAAAGTAAAATAAAAGTTATATAAATATGAATAGGCTAAAAAGGATTAGCCTTTCATCTTTTTTTTATTATTCTACGTGTTCATTTTATTAGATTGCTTAAACTTTATTGAATTTTTTTGTATCAAAGTAAAATAAACCATTACTTACCCACTTTATTCATGGTTTATTTATTTAGCACTTAAAAGTCCAATATCAATGATTGGAAATAATGGCAATCCTAAAGAGATAACAGCATGGGTACCATAAAATTAAAAAGTTTTGGAGGGAACCCTAGCACATGACAATTTGATTTTTTAGTTTGAGTGTGCTTCGTCAGCAGCTGATGTTCGCTGTGAGCATTCCGTTAGAGGTTTCAGTTTTGGGTGTTAGAAATTGGAATTATGGCTCAGATTAGAAACCAGGCTAACTGTCTCATTATTGGCAGTCCAAAAGAGCTCAGCTGTATTGTTCTACCAGCACGTGATATATTGCGGTACTATAATTGGATTAGGATACAAAAAGAGAGATTAGGTATTTACAAACCACAAGTGATAAAATTTTATGAAGAGATCGCTATTAAGATAGAAAAAATATGGTACAAAGCTTAAATTCCGATTCTTCATCATATAAGAATAATTACTTTAATAAAAAGAGAAACTGAAAAGCTATTAAAGCTAATTAAATCTTACTCCGGCCGAAAGGATTATCCAAATTTCCAAAATAATATTCAAGCCTCCCGAGAAGAAACACAAAAACCAGGCAGTGACTATTGGCAATTTTGATCTACAAGCAACTCAACAGCTCCCAAAAAATGCTGCAAGGAAGACGAAAGACCAAGCTCTAGAAGAAGCATGCTTCAATGAATTTCAGCTAGACGGGCTGAAACCATCTGAAATCTTATGAGAGGATAATGTTAAAGTTTGTAACAAAATTAATGATGCCGTTGACAAAAATTCTACATCATGTTCTACTCCCTAAAGAAGGCTCAAGCTCGCAACATTTGAAAGAATGTGCGAGAGATATGGAGTTGCTTATCGACTAGCTGCAGCTTTTACACCAGCATTATTTTATGATCTCAGCCGCTGCTCACCGAGCCTTACCAATAAAAAACCTAGAAAATTGTCACATGCCAGTCTACAACTCTCACAACTGCCAATCGAATGTTTCGACTTTACATAAGCACAAGAGAGTCATCTGAAAAATTTAAGGAGATTGATAGGTTCATAATAAAAGTTTATGCATCCATGTCATAGACATAACATACGAATTGATTGCTCGTGGAGGGTTGCAATGTGAAGCAAGCACCTAATCACGTGACTAGTGGACGCGAGCAAGGCACGTCGTACGGGAATCCAGTGTTATTTCAATGCGTGAGTAAGAAATGTCTGCTACACTGTAAAAAAAATCCCGTAAAATTTACGGTTTTAAACTGGCAGCTGGGTTGGTTGTGCAAAACCGTAAAAGTTACGAAGTAAATCCGTAGTCACAACGGTTTTTTACCGTATGAAATCAAGTTTTCTCCGTAAAAATTAAGTCATCGAAGTAAGTGACGTCATTGACTGAGTTGAGTTGTTTTTTTCCTTCTGTTCGAGTTGAGTTGAAATGTGCTGATGTATATTATCAATTAGGAATATTAATTAATCAAGGCTTAATTATTAATTTCAATCAGTTTAATTAATATAATTTTTAACTGAACTTGGACGATTTCGATGCAAGATGGTGACAAAACTTGTAACTCCTCCGAGCCGGGGATCGAAACCGCGTTCATAGAAATAAAGGCAGTCGCTCTAACCACTAGACCACCGGAGACTTCATAAAATGAAGTAAAAATAATCTATTTGAGTTTTAAAGTCACTATAGCTCTAGTGGCGCCACCTAGTGTTGTAAAAATAAACTATTGCCAGAACAAGTGTTTTAAGGTTAGCTTTCATGAGTGACAACAGGTTACTGCAACATGTGTAAACAATAGCGGAGATGGAACCCTATTAAAAACATGAAATGAATGCAATAAAATTACATTTAAGAAAAGGGAAAGTTATCGTACGGAAAGCAATATCGTATGACGAAAAATAGAATTTGAACTGACGGTTTTAAACCGTTTATGGCTGGAGCGGAAAACGGTGAAAAACCGTTTTGTCAACAAAACAGCTTTAAACCGTCAAATATACGGAAAAAGTCCGGGAAAAAAACGGATATTTTTTACAGTGTAGGTTCTCATGAAAATTCATCGAAAATGGTGAAATCCTGTTGTGCTTACGAATATAAAGAAAAATTTATCAAAGGAGGATCTGTTTCATTTCATCGGTAAGTAAAATTTGTATGATTTTTTGCTTTATTATTGCAAAATAGCTACACAAAAATACGTCTTGGCTCTTAGCTGTAGCGTTTGCTGCAATTGAAAACGATATTATTCAATTTGTTGTGTATGAAATTAATCCTTTTCTTAAGTTAATTATTTATTATCCTCTTTTAGAAGTATCTACAGATTTTAAGTGCCTATTAGTGCTTAAAATATGGAATTTTATCAGACACGTGTTGTAAATCTAGATTGAGATATTTGACAATGTGTTGGCGAAGTTGTTTACATTCTGAAATTTTTGCGTTATTATTTAAAAGAAAATACAATTTTATGATCATGAAATAAACGTACAATGTTTTTCAGTGTGTAGAAAAGATAAGTATACTTCATTCTCAGTACAAATTCATTCTTAGTATCTTTTTTAAATATTTTCTTTTATGCATATAATTAAGAAACTATATTGTTAATAAAATTTAGAACTTAATAACTTCTTTTTGTTTAAGGTATCCGAGTGTGTTCGGAGACATTTTTTCGAAAAATAACTTATATATATTTTTTAATGTTATTTTTCAACTGCATATGTTTTAAAACTATGAAAATATTGTAAAATTAGGCTTTCAAAATAATATTTTTTTTAAAAAACTGAGAAATTTGAAGAAAAATGACTAAAATATTTGCCTTACGCTAACAGCCATAGACAAAATCATATTCTAAATATACATAAATCCTTGTAGAAGTACATTTTGAGGACAGTTATCTGTGTTATGCTCTAAAATTTTTCTTGTACTTCAAAATAGTTTTGAGATATAGCTGAACGTAGTTACTAAATTGGTAATTTTTCATAAAAAATGCTTTTCGTTTATATTTAAACACTTAAAAATATTAGTTGATTTTAAAATTGTCCTTAGTTTTTAGAGGAAAACATCAAGCATATTACAGAAAACGATCTCAGAAAATTTCATATCAATACTTGAATAACGTTTTGAAAAATCATTGTTACGGTCGACAGTTTTCCTCAGAAATATCATTTCTCAGAAAACGCATTTAATGTTTTCATGCAACTTAAAATAATGCTTACAGTTCGGTAATAAAACAGCTGTAACTCCATTTGTAATTCACGCAGAGTAAAAAGAGAGACAGTTTTAGAAAGGTGATTAAACAATCTACAAAATTAAGTCATAAAAATGTTTCTGATAATTTCATCAAAAACGACGATTTTAAACCAGTCGGATACCTTAATTTTCGTTAATTTATGTGTATATGATGTTTGAAAATTTATTTAGTGTTTTTTATTTACTCTTGATTTATTTCTTGTTTATTTCTCTTTTTTTATTACATGTATTATTTTCCAAAACAAAAGTATTAGTGTCATGTCTTAAAGATTTATCTGATTATTTTTCAGATTTCCAAAAAATCGTCCAAAAATAATAATGAGAACATGTTTAAATTTTTATGTGATGCTGATAGTTACATCAGAGGTCTGAAAATTTCTAGAAATGGTCCTTCAATACTCAACAGTAATCGACGTACATGTTTTTTAGGATTTCTTGTATGTATCAAAAGCCTAAAACTGTTATACATTAATCTCATAGAAAGTTCAACTTTAAAATTTATTATGACTTATAAATTATCACAGGACCACCTGGAAATGCTATTTAGTATGATTTGTAGCAAAGAGGGGTTTAACAATAACTCTACTGCTAAACAGTTTCAAGCAGCCTATAAAAGGATTTTGTTACGAAATCACATTAAGGCATCTACCTCTGGAAACTGTCTACCATTAGATGGCACTTTTATTTTAGATATTACACAATATAAGAACAAATTTCTTTTTAAAATAAACGAAATGGTTGAACCTTTTGCTGAATAAAATGGAGATTCCTGTAGTGCTATTGAGGATATGCCTGTTGTCAATATTATGCCCGTCAATATTTGTTACAAATTGGCTAAAAGTTTGAAATGTGATGTTTGTGTGTCAGCAATCCTACTTTCTCTTAGCTTATTGAACAAAAATATAGGGGAGGTTTAGTATATCCTGGTTTCGAGACTGACAAATTATGCAAAGAAAGTGAGAGGAAATTAAGATATTTTGAGTATCAGAATTGGTTGAAAAGAAAAAAATATAATTCAAAATTCAATTGTCCACACTCTAACAGATGTTGAAAGCTTTGTTTCACTCTTTGAGTGACCACATTTTAGAACAGGAAATGCTGCATGACCATACAACCTTGTTAATGAAATCATTTTACATGAATTTTTCCGAATAAAATTAAAACATATAGCTAAATCAATCACTTCAAACTTGTAAAAGAAAAAAACAGAAGTCAAAGTACAAAACTAGTTCTATGCAGACTCCATTAATATTCAACACAACTAACTATGGCTTAAATAATTGTAATTTACTTGGTAATATAACTTGGAAACTAGATCTGTGTATAAATTTTATTGCTCATAGATGTTATGTGGCAACAAAACAAATTAGCAGTTGACTGTACTTTGTGAGAACATTAGTTGCAATATAAGTGTTAAGCAACATGCATTTAAAATGAGATTGTGTTTATAAAGATGTTAGTTTTATTTTATTGATAAAAGAAATTTTACATATATTCTTTCTTTTTTATCCATTTATTACTTTGTATGAAACTAAATTTAGGCCCTTGTTAAACTATGACCATATCTGAAATGGCTGTCATTATTTACATCTAGTGTTGTGTTATTTTTAATTATAAATAAAGTTCAGTGTCTGCATCTTTGACTTGTTTTTTGAATAATAAGAACACAGAACATACTAAATATGTATTTTATAAAGTAAACTCTTGAAATATTTTATTGGGTGCATCAATTTAAATTTATTGCAACCTTTGAACTAAAATTAAATAAAGCTTAATTTTTGAAGAAAAAATTCCTTCTTTAATCAATATCCACAGAACAGAATGCTTAAAATTTTAATGTTGACTATGTTTTTCTCTAGAAAAAAAGGGTTGTCTACATTGTATTTTATAGAAGTTGGATATTTTTATTTAAAAAAAATTGTTTAAAACAATGTTTTGGCATTTATGTATTAACGAACAAAGAGTTCATGTGATTTTATCAAATGTCTATCTAGGTTATTAATAAGTTTACAATAAATTGTTAAATTATACAATTAGTGCAAACTTGGCTAATTTAACAAAACAGTTTGTTTCATGATTTCGTGTTTTCAAGTTTAAGGAATTCTCATCTACAAATTGAAATTATTTACATTGTTCTATTTTTTAGATGAAAAAAATTGTATGACTATAAAAATAAAGGTAAGAAATAACCTTAAATTCTTTGGAAAAACCAAATTATTTTTTAAAATTTCAAGTAAAATAAATAAGTTTTGTTTATTTTATTAACTAAATAATGTAACCAAGGCATATAAAAGGTTTTATTTCTGAGCGGATACATACGTCTACTTAAGGAGCATGATCCATAACGTTTGAAACTAGTCGATTTGTTTCGGAGAGGGCCTCAGCCTCCTTATATACGCCCCTGAAATTTAGTAGTTTTTGTAACTTAAAAATATTGCTTTAAATTAAAAAAACGATTTTTTATTTAAAAAGTTCAAGTATATAATTTGTTTTTTGTTACGGTCAGTTGAAGTATTATATTGTGTAAGGTTTAAAACTAATGAAAATCCTATTCACGTAAAATCCAATTATTTTGATTTCTTCCGCTCGTGAGTTAGTTTTTAAAGGAACTAAAATTGTAACGTTTCACTATTTGTAGAATTACTTCTCGTTTCCAACACTCCTTATTTTCGCTTCGCCAAATGTGACGATAAGAAGCCGAGAAGCGTGCTTGCATAGAAGAACCTTGCACTTAATTTGTGACTTTCCTTGTCACACCCAGGGCCAACCAGAGGAGGGTGTGAACGGTGCGACAGCATTAGGCCACGCTTTTTCTAAAAGACCGCGCAGCTGGCTGATTTTGAAAATTAAAAATGCCATCTTATTTTTTCATTTTAATCAGAATATACATACATAGGTTTAAAATAAAAAAAATAAGAAGTACGAACATATCGTACAAGTAACGATATGTGCACATTTCAATTCGTCGAAAAGATGATTATGAAGCAGAGGAAAACCTATAGACAGTGGATTTTTTTTTGTCAGTGTCGAATTACGAACAAGATGAGTTAGTCTGAGAATCGCAGCTTCAACAGGATCAACAAAGAGTTGAAATATCGATATCAATGATCCTGAAAATTGACCTGACATTATAAATGATAAATTTAGAGAGGGCAATCATAAAAAATGGTGTGACATAAGTAAAAAAACTACGATTTTCGGAATGATAAAAATAGCAGAATTTTTTTTAAAGTTATTTGAGAAAATTAAAGAATGAGAAACAGCACGAACGAAGATGGGATGGTTACTCTCCTCAAAATACAAAGATGCCACATGGTGCCACTCTTCAAATACTACTTCTTTGTAACTTCTTTGCTTCTTTTGTTTCAAGTTCGCGATTATAGAGTCACGAAAGATCAGAATATCATTTACAAGCTATATATAAATTGTAACAGTACATATAACAATTTAAATAAAAATTTCGAATGTCCAGATTTAAGCTAGTGAATGCGGCGAGAAAAATTTGGTTGCAATAGATAACGTTCTCACAAAAGCCATCTCATTCCGCCAATGAAAGAAAATTCATTCATTGTTTACATCCATTTGTCATAGATTTTTGCATAACAGGCTCGCAATATTATAATATTTATTTAAACATTAATTTATCTGAACTATTTTCAAATTGTGTGTGCGTGTGTGTGACTGTTCTGAAAAATATAGCGTTGCAAAAATGTAATGTCGCTTTCCTGCCTCCCTAGTCTTATAGTAGGGAAGAGAGTTTTACAGGGGTAAGTATGGGATGGCCGGGCCTGGACTCCTGACCTTGGCGACAAATCGATGATTCCAGAAAATGCGACCTTTTTCTCGATATCTGTATTAGGAAAGAAAATACGCTTGAATGTACGAGAAAACTCCATCTGACGTCACTGCCTGTCGGGGGCAGTATGTAAGGGGCGCGCTTGGATCAGAGAGGGGAGTGTTGATCGACTGGAACGACCTTGGAGCTTCGTCTGCAGTGCGAGCTAGGAAGCCTGTGAGCTGAGCACGATTGAAAGTGCTGAACTGTCATTACCTGTGAATTGTTTTCTGTTACGTTGCTAATCTGTGCAAGATCCATCGTTTTCTGTTGCGTTGCTAATCTGTGCAAGATCCATTGTTTTCTGTTACATGTGCTACGTGTTTTCTTGCACATTTGTGAATAAGCCTTTATTCTCCGTTATCCTGCGTGTTGGACTGTTAACACCATACACACACAGAAAGATTTTTGTAACACTATTGACCTTATCAATGACCATCGTATCTGCAGAAAAATCTTTCTCATGATTCAATATAATAATTTTTTTATCATTTTGAATTATTTTTATAAATTCACATTTTAATCACCTTGGAAATTGTTCATAAATCATATAACTTAATTATTTATCATTTTCACGTATACTTTAAGTACTTAATATGCTAATTTGCGCAGTGTCATAAATAACAAAATGCAATAAATTATTTTGCTTTACGAAATTAGTTTCAAGGCCCCGCAAATCAATTTAGCAACAGGCCGCACTTTTGTTCGAGCCGGCTCTAGTCTCACCCAGACAGTGGCAAAGTGTGTGAAAGCAGTCACTGGGGCTTCTAGTAAAGTATGCGGAAGTTCTGCCTGAGATGGAAACGTCAGAGTAAGAATTGTAAACAGGACGAGCATGCCGGCTTTCGAGACCAAGGCCGATAATAAACTGGTTATAATTTTAAAGTACACGCTTTCACCTCCAAGTGGTGAGTTCTTGGTGGTTTCTAGAAGCCATCAATGTACTTATAAAAAAGCTTACTTAGTATTTTATGGAATATTTAATAGTTTATAATTAAAGAGAATTGTTCGTTTTCGATAGCAAGGTCAGTGAGTAACCAGAAATAATTGCCACCAAAATTATGATAAAATGTACGATTTCCTTGTAAAAAGTAAAATTTTGAGGCTCTAGCGGGGAATGAAGACGAACGGCAAAAATTCCGAAAAAATTCATCAGTGATATGCTAGTCAATAGACAATTTTTGCCACCTAGTGCTATTTGATAGGACAACTATTGATTTTTTCGCTCCACCCTATTGTAGAGGCTGTGAGGGAAACTCTCCCATAGTTAAATTTTGCGATATATCTCGAAAATGGAGAATGGTGGGTGGCAGGCGAACATTGATGACATATCTAAAAGTTATAAGCTTTCACATGAAATAAAAATTGTCGAAATTGGTGCAGTGGTTGTGTCTGAAAAACTGTCTCATGGTTTTGCCAATTTATTTTAACTATATAGATTAATAGTTATCAAGTTTAAAATTAATAAAATAGGCAGTTATATACTTAAATAATGACGCTTATTTTGGGTAACCATAAATGACAGAAATTCCGTTTCTGCTGATCATTTAGCAGAATTTTCGTAAGCAGAGCAGCTAGAGAAGCATTTTAAATTTTATTTCCCATGTTTTTGATTAGCATATTCATATCATTTATATAATTTTTATGGGAACCATAGCAATTATAATTAAAATTTAGTGAAAATAAATGTTTCGAATAAACAGTTACATATTAGTCTAGATTTTAAAGAAGTTTGTCATTATGATCAGGCAACCCTCTAGTTTACTCACTTTTTTTCAATGGTTTTGTAAAAGTGATTAATTTCAGTACGCTTCGGCTAAAAAAAATAAATTAACCGATCATGAGTATTAAAGAAATGCAAGAGAATGTTAATAGGAGACCGAATAAAATTAAGTCGTAGCATTTCCAGAAAGAACTTTTATTAAATCAAGACTGAAGTGAATTTTTGAAAATATGTTTTAAAATTTAAATGGAATTTACATATTTAAAAGATGAGAATTTAGTACATTTTTACCACACAGATCAACATGTACACATTCCTTAACGTAAGCTTGCGAAATTATAGCTTAGTTTTTTTAAAATATGAAATAAAAAAAAAACAAAGTTATATAAAAGTGAACATTCTGTAACAATATATATTTATGAACTTGTAAACAAAATAAGCCCTCTATATTTTAAACGGAAAGAGCCATCTGTACATTTTTACAGTACCAACATAAACATAAATTTAGAATCTTTGTATATAACGCAAATGTTCTTTTGACGCAAAATATTTTGAAATTTCAAAACTGAGCTTTAAAAAATTGCTAAAAAGATTCAGCTTCATGGGCCATATAAATTTTTATAATACAGTATTATACTTATATGGAAATACAGTATTTATGAATACGTTGCTTTTATAATTAAAGAAGTTGTGTGTGAGCAAGTTTTAAGTTCTCTTCAGAAACGTTTCTTTTATGGACCTAATCGTTAAACGGTATATGAAATTGCATTCAAGTTGAAGCAGAATCCCTGCCGGAAGGGACCGAGAGTAGAAGATTCCAGCACAACACAAAGTTATCTAGATTTATATCTGTTTTTTCAAGTATACTCAAATCTAAGGCATTCAGCTTTGTTTTCAGTAATTGCTTATTCATAATATCTTTGGCGGAAAAAGAGGCCGCATATTCTTTGCAGTGTTGCATGGAATTCTATGTTGCGAAGAACAGGTCAAAGTAATTGGTTCAACAAATTTGTTTAAAGTAATTGGCAGCTGCAAATCTAACCTCTGATGTAAGCCTTCACAAAAAAGCTTAAATACAAAGCAGGTCTACAAGTGAAATCTCGAATGCATTCTACTTCAATAGCCTATATTATTTCTTCGTTCGCTGATATAGTTGTGGAATACTTCTTTTCGAAGCTTTAATTTACTATGGTCATTATCATTAGGGAAGAATGGCACGAAACTCTCCATAACTTGGAAAGTTTTTTTTTTAAGGGGATGGAACCCTTGAACTTTCGGAACTCACTCTCTACATGAAAATGTTGCTCTCGTACAAAACTCCATTTTTGTGCCATATAAGATTTTGAATTGCTTCATCGTTTGATGTAACAATAAGAGTTGATGTAGATTGCGATCCTGGGCGAGAATAGGTATGGTTATCGGAGCTAAATACCTCTACCAAAGTATCATAATAATTGTTTGGCATATACGCATTTTGTGGTTGAGTCAAACTTCGAACAGGAAATGCGTCATTGTCAGTTGGTTTGCTAATTGAATAATGTTGTATAGTTTCGTTGTGTGAAATAGATCTTTCTAAAGAATCCTCCTTTTTTACATTCTTGGATTGTTTTTGGAAACTTATTTCAGTAAACTTAGTATTCAAATTTTTCAAAGCTGTTTCTGCAGAAAAAATCTTGTTCTTAAAGCATGGAATTTCATCTAAAATTGCAGCCAAATGATCTCGATTTACAACTTCACATAATTTGGAATACTCTCTGTTGAATTTCTGGATCAGGATCTTTCATATTGCTGAGAAATGCAAGTTTGACGTTTTGCTTGATTTCGGGGAAAAGATTCAAAAAATTTCATGTACGTTGCAAGAATATACATATGCTAATATACATTTAAAAACATAGTTGCAAGAAGCATAGCTTTTGTCTCTTTGGAGCAAACGCGAAGTTCGAATGAAGTAGTCGAAGTTGTATATTTGGATTAGATCTTTCATCTCCAGCAATCAAATTGCCGAATTCTCCGAGAACATATGCTGCCACGGCAACGGCTGCGTCTGAAGTGCATCGAACAAGTTTTTAGCTGCATAACCTCTTACTTCCTTGCTATTTGTAACATGTTGAATAAACCTGTACGAAACAGTCGTCACCGTAAAATTTTAATACTTTCAAAATTACACTTAATATCACAGAAATAATTTTCGGCTATATTGAAGATAAGTTCTATACTTTCTATGAGATAATTTTTTTTGTCAACGAGGGCTCCACAGGAAAAGGAAGATATTGTAAGAGTTGCGGTAACTTCACCGATAACCAAGGCGCTTGAACGAAATAATAATTTTAATCCTGAACTTGAATATTTCATGATGCGATGCAGTCTGTGTACACACGGCCGAATGAAAGCAATTATCTTGGTTCAGTTTGCTTCTGCAGCTAAAGCTTTAATCTAACTTAGTGATGCAGGAAGTACACTTAAATCTGGATCTGTAAGAAAACTTGTTATCCTGTCTGTATATTCTTTTTTAGAAATGCTATCAGGCTTTAGTCTGAAGAGTCGAAGTAAGCATAAAACAGCACTTTCTTTTACTGAATTAGTTGCTTCTCAGAGAACAATAATCGAAACACTTGTTTCTCTACAGCTTCTTTCTGCCATTTCAATTTTGATCATGTTTAAGACAATTCAAAGCCAAGATTTGTTTATCAAAAGTAAGTTTTTCTAAATCATTTTCCACGTATTGATAATCAATTTTATTAAGTTTTTTATTCATAACATGAAGAATAAGTTTCAATTTCGATTGATGAATATAAGTATAAAACTGCTTCAAAAAAGTAAAAGAAATAAAAAGGCAAAGTTTCCTGTCTAATTAAAGAGCATTTTGATTACTTTTTAACGGATATTTATATTAAATCATGTTCATATTCAGCAAAAACTCTTTCTCTTAACTGACGAATACTTTCTGTATATGCCATATTTTGTGCCATTTGCTTTGGATATAAAATGTCGTAGTGACCCTGGTCGGGATTGCCTTTAAATAAAAAATAACAGTTCACACCATGATCTCCATAGATTACAGGGGATCTTTTGCGATTCTGTCTAAAATAGACATATACTTTACAACCAAAAATTCTGGAAAAGGCTGATATTTCAGCATCGCCACCATAAACGGCGTCAGTTGACATATCTGCTTCATAATCCTGTGGATTTTGCAATTGAAAATGTACAAACGAATTCCAGTTTTGAATAATATATTCAACTACTTTTAGCCTTATGAAGTAATGGTGGCATTGTCCTCGTAACACTAAATACGACATTGCTCTAAATAGGCAGTTTCCGTCTCCGGTCATTTTATATATCCCGAATTTGATTCCATCGTTACTAATGAATATCGTCTTGTAGATAGTTTTTATTTTATTGACCGGAGACTTGATCTTACTGACACTTTTTTTCTTTTCAAGTTTTTTAATCGAGTCACATTCGTTTTTAACTTGTTCACATTCTTTGAAGGAGCCGTGGCCCTTTATAGTCATTCCGTCTTTATTAAAACTCCCTGCATCTGAAAAACAGTTTGCATGTAAATCAATTTTCTTTAACATGGGACTGCAGAGATTAAGCTATAAAACAATTTTGTAACATTCAAGACCTCTGGACTTAGAGCTACGAAATTCGGCACAAACATACTTTAGAGGGTGGAATGTGCACCTCGGAGCTGGACTTTTTTTTCAATTTAATAAGAATTTTAGTTTATTAAAAAATTAGTGAACTTTTCACGTTTTTCCTTAATAACATTCAAAAACAAAATTAAAATGGGGAGGTGCGGCGTTCGACCCAATAAAATCAGGAATGATATATTTTTTCTTTTAAAATGTTTCTACCAAATACCTTTATATGTGCTGATATAAAGGAGAAAACATACTCAGGTAAAAGGAAAAGAACTGAACAAAAGAAAGCTTCACACTCGATTTGAGCTTTCAGTTTCTGCTGAATATTTAAAATTATCAGACCAGACATTGTATAATTCACAATAAAGTAACCAATATTATAATAACAATAGTTGTCGTTTTAAAAGATAGCACCAGTCACTTATTAAACGGCTGGCCTCACAATTAAGAGGAAAAAATGATGATGTAGATAAAATCCATCTCCTAATTAAGCATCTTCCCACATTCTCTCCTCCCAAAACTGCTTAATGGATGTGCATTCTGGTCTTTGTATTTGCTTTTGGAATGCGAATGGTCTTACGCATAAAATTCACGATCTTCGTACATTTGTTGACGAGAAAAAACCGGATCTTCTTCTACTTCAAGAAACCAAAATTAAAAATAGCTTCTCCCCATACCTCCCTAACTATACTTTCTACCGTCAAGACGGACCACAGTCCCCACTCTCTGGTGGGACTGGGTTACTTTTGTTAACTCAATCATGTTGAGTTATTTGTCCCGAACCTGAACTATGTCTCTAACACGATTGTAAGAATTTCCCTGGCTAATCAGCCATCAATTGTAATTGCTTCGATTTATGTACCTTGTCAGGTAAACAGCAGATTCTTGGATGACCTTGACAAAATATTGAATCTCAATAATAGTGTCAATCTCAATAATGTGTGGCGAGTTCAATGCCCATCATACCAGCTGGAATTGTAAGCGCATAAATGCAACAGGTAAAGCCATATATAAATATGCACACTGTAAAAATCTTGAAATACTGGCCCCCCCAACTCCCACTAGATATGGACCGAATTCGGCCACAACCATCGATCTAGCACTAACAAAAAATTTCGCCTATAGGTATAAAGTCAAATCGATTCCTGATCTTGCATCGGATCATAATCCGGTAATACTGAACTTTGATTTCAGTATTGTACCTCTCATTCTAAAAAGGCAAAAGGTCTCGACGAATTGGGACAATTTTAAAAATCATTTGAATAAAAATGTTAAAATTATATTCCCCAAAATTTTAAATTCAAACGATCTTGAGAATGAAGTGAATAAAATAATGAGCGACATTACCAACGCTTACAATAATAGCTCTAGGCCGTTAAAGCATCATGAGGAACTTTACCTGCCTCTTCATTTAAGAGAATTAGAGACGGAACGAAATAGATCGAAGAAGGTCTGGCAAAGATTCAGAGATCCTACCTCAAAAAATTTGTTTAACCGTGCACAGTTTTCGAAATGCAATGTCCGAATTCAATCAAAGTATGTACATTAGCCAAAACGAGCAGTTAAACATATATGATGGCACCCTCTGGCGTCGTACTAAGAGGCTGAAATCTAAAAGATCTGAAATTCCTCAATTAAAAAACCCAGGCACCAATCTACCTTCGCACACAGACCTGGAAAAAGCGGAAATTATTGCTGATCATCTAGAGAGTCAATTCACCCCCAATGATTTTGGTGACCCAAATACCGAGAGAACAGTTGAAAAATCCATTAGAGAGTTTAAAAATGAAATCCGCACTTCAAAGTTCAAAAAGGTACAACCTTCTGAGATTATTTGCTTTATGAAGCACATTAAAATCAACAAAGCTCCTGGAATTGACTCCATTACAAATAAGGCGCTATAAAAAATTTGCCCCTGAAAATTATTCTAAAACTGACTGAAATTTTTAATCACATGCTCAAATTCAGACACTTTCCTAACTGCTGGAAAACGGCTAGAGTTCTGCCAGTTTTGAAGCGGGGAAAGGATCCGACTCACACTGTTAGTTACCGACCAATATCGTTGTTACCAACTCTCAGTAAGCTAGGAGAGAAATTAATCCTAAATAGGTATTTAGCACATGCCACAAAACTCAGGCTTCCCATTCCTCAACAATTTGGGTTTACCCCACAACTTTCCACGACCCATCAGTTCCTTAGAGTTGTAGATCATATTAATGAAGGGAAGATATATATATATAATTTTTTTAAAATCATTCTAAAAGTATGATTTATTGTATATTAACTCGTAAGACGCCATATGAGCCAAAACCACGTTCGGCAAGACCACGTGCGTCGGATATTCGCAGTGATAGACGGACACAAAGATTGGCTTCCAGTCGGAAAATGTCGGTTCGCGAAATTACTAGGACTTCCCGGTTGCAAATCTCCAAGAACACTGTTCCTACACTGTAAAAAATTCCGGAAACTTTTAAGGTAAAAATTACTGTAAAATGGAGAATTTACAGTACCCGGAACTTTCGCAGTACATTTTACCGGAAAAGTCGACTACACTAGCGCCGCTTGCGGCCAGTTCAATGCGCGGGAACCATGAACCACAGAGAAGGAGGACGAACTGTCATGATATGAAATAGGAGGATGAAAATACATGGTAAGTTCTTGTGTTTTTATACATTCTGTATTAATTTGTTTAATTTTGTGTACTATATCATTTATTTTATCAATTACCCTATTAAGGGTGATTTTTAAACGAAGGAAGTTGATTTAACATTGTTTGAATCTCATATTAGGCTTCGTGTTACGTTAGTATATAGCTTTTTTTGTTCTTTTCGTTTAATATTTTGTTTTTGCCTGCATTATTATATTCTACAGCTTTTTTAGGGAAAAATATATTTATTATTTACAAAGTATCGAAAGTAATTTATAACAAGATATAAAATTTTATAATTAAAAGTTTTTATGTTTTCAAACGAAATAATAAAATATATTGTTAAGTTGATTATTCTATCATAAAAGTTATTCCATTGTTATTTCATATTATTATTTCCATTTACGAATGAAAAAAGTTTCTTTGTATATCTTTAGGAACATTGTTTTAAGAATGAAAATTTAAATGTTAAATAAGTTCAAATAGTTGCCTGTATTCAGAATTCAAATGCTTTGTTTACATTTAGCAACCTTACTTTATTGAACTTTTTTTTTCTGTTCTAAGCTTTAAATATGGAAATTTCTTTATATAAAATATCGGACACTAAGAATGTTTTTGAATACAAGTTTTAATGTTTTTGAGTTACTAAATAATTTGTTCATATTGTCGCGATCTGGCTGAAGACCCAACAGCCGAACGGTTACGGCACTGCTTTTCGATACCAAGGGACTCGGGTTCGAGTCGTTGGACTTTTATGTTTACAATCATTATTTCTATTATTTAATTTATATGCAAATATAATTTATGTAAATTTCATCCATGTAGATAACTCCCTGGTGGAGTGTTCTAGAACATTCCATTAGGTATATAAAAAGACCACAGCTGAATAAGTCTTGAGCTGTGGTGCTGTCCGTGTAGAGTACTACGGCCAAATAAATCTTTCTGTTAAGTCACATTGTGTAGCAAGCTCATTTCTACGCGACA
>BGPR01025698.1:3580-22143 GCA_013235015.1 Araneus ventricosus
GATTTTTAAAGAATATTACAACGGAATTGTTATAAAAGCTCGGAGCGAGCAGTGACTCAATAATTGAGAAGCTTTGTTTAGAATGAACATTGTGCTCTTGAAGGAATTCTTTATCTTTTAAGATCTAGTTGCATGGCTAAAGGGAAAACTTGAATGAAACCTACGGGTTTTGAAATGGAATGAAATTTCTAAGTCATTTTTATCTCATCGATACCAAACGATTTTTAAAGAATATTACAACGGAATTGTTATAAAAGCTCGGAGCGAGCAGTGACTCAATAATTGGGAAGCTTTGTTTAGAATGAACATTGTGCTCTTGAAGGAATTCTTTATCTTTTAAGATTCAGTTGCATGACTACAGAGAAAACTTGAATGACACCTACGGGTGTTATCGATTTCATGGAATGAAATTTCTATGTCATTTTTATCTCGTCGACTTTATCAGCTTTTATCACGCGAGTAGTGACGCCATTTTCCTATCGCATCTACTCGGATGCCAATTTCCTTGATATGTTTTATTAAAGGGAAATCGTGACAAAATAAGCCAAGGCAAGGTGCATTCTTCTCATGTTGCACACAAATATCTAATTAGTGCGTTTTGATTAAGAGTTTTTAGCATTAATCTATCGGTACATGCGTTGATTACGTGTTTACCTTGTTGTTTTTTCCATTATCAGGAAGAATTCGTTTTTAAATTCTATAGAGATATTCAGGGCCGTCTTAAGAAATTTGAGCGCCCTGGGCAAGAATAATTTGACGTTTCATCAAAACAGTAACTAGGAATTTCAGCGCCTGTGACCCAATAAAAATACCTAACTAATAATATAACTGAGTAAAAATGTCACCTGTTCTGTTATTAAAGCCTTTGAATTTTGAAGTCGGCACCTTTTCAAAATAGGATTTTGATAATTATTTATTAATTGACACGAAAATATGCATTTTAATTTATATCATAAGACACACATGTTTATATAACATTACAAAATCGACGACTGTGTAGTTACTTTCCCCTAATTATATTTGTATTTTTAATATATTTAAAATTATAATTTAAAACAACTTTTGGTTCAAATACATAGATTTATAGTAAGTTTATAGGCACCTTTGAATCAATAGCGCTCCTGGGCTACAGCCCAATTAGCCCATTGGATAAAACAGACATGGAAATATTAACATTACTACGCTCATTTAACTTGTTATGTTTCATGTGTATAAAAATGGAATTCGATCGCATCGTTGCCTAGTTGTTTCACAATTTATCATCACCACATTGTCCCAGTGCCGTCCTTGTATCAACATTTTAGAAGCAAAATGATATCACATGGAGATAAGTCTGGTGAGAGGTGAAGGTGATCTAGCTTAATTATGTCTAGAAACTTTCAGAAAATCACTGCTCAATGTGTAGGATTTTAGGACGATTTTTGCAACCAATCTTCCCAACCCGAAATGTTTTGTCAGAATCATAGGCACGGACAATTTTCTCAAATTCTATTCAGTCATTTGGACGGTGAATCAGCGATCAGACAACATAAGGGACCTCAAAAGTTCGATGTTACCATCAATACACGAGTTCTAAATACAAGATGGAATTTCGTCCAAAACTTTGACAGAAATCTGCAAATTTAATGTAAAAACCACGTACCAAATTCATCCAACTATCTCAATGCGTGTTTGAGTTATCGTGTTCATAGACAGACAGAGCGACACACAGACAGGCAGACATTAATTCCAAAAACGTATTTTTCGGACTCAAGGAGAGCTAATACGTGGAAAGTTATCAAAATCTCTAGGTAGAACTTTTTAAAATGATTTCAGTACTTTCTGCATTTATACGATAAAGTAAAAACTGGGTGCTGCAAAAAAATCTCTCCTTTAACTGTACCCTTGCCTGGACGGCCTGACGGTTACTGACACTCCATTGGGTTTCACACCAACAGAGCAGACACTGGACTTCAGCAAATTTAGTTTCAAGGCCAATCTAGGGCTTGAGGTAGCTTATGTAGAGAGATTACTGACAGGAAAATAGTCCGGTGGGTGTACGGTGAATATAGTCCAACAAGCAGGCTAATGGAGAAGGACGCTTTATTCCACGAATATTCCAGAAAATACGATGTACACAAAGAACAGCACTTGTAGAAATTAACGACGCAAGCTGACGCCAAATCACTAATAAATAACAGTAACTCACTATCAATAACGCTCAGGGACGATCAGCTTACC
The DNA here is from genome assembly GCA_013235015.1 of Araneus ventricosus. NCBI lineage: Eukaryota > Metazoa > Arthropoda > Arachnida > Araneae > Araneidae > Araneus > Araneus ventricosus. The sequence goes on from BGPR01025698.1 coordinate 5,801, forward strand.
AGTTCACACTGAGAACAAAAACTCCAAATAGAGATTATTATCTCGCTTGAGCACTCGCTTATATATAGCTTTCTGACAAGGCGAGATATCGCATGGAATTCTCCTGAAGAATCTTCAAATTTCGGCTCCCAAGAGAGATAGGGCCATAATTCTTGCATTTTCCATAACTTTCATTTTTACGCCAAAGTCGCCAAAATTGTTACCAAGTCCTGTTGGTAACAAATTTGTTGGTAAAAATTGGCAGAATTGATGCCAACAGAAATCTCTGTAAATCTCTATTTCCTACCATAAGACTAGCATGGGGGAAACGGTATACAGATTCGTAACACTAAATCTTGTTATGTAAAGAATTAATCTTCACTTTTCGGCTGTGCTGAATGGTGAATCAGTCTGCTACAATTTTCTAATTTTATGATACCATTTTCTTTTCTTACAGAATTCAACTTTATTCGCAATAACTCCTACTTCGCCTTTGTTCCATGCCTCGTGTCGAATTTTTGGTACGCGCTGCTGGTGTATGAAGTCAGAAATTTCATGAAACTGCACGACGAACTGTTTGGTGCACCAAGTAATATAAAGTAGAGCTCTGAAATACTTCTGTGACTGTCATTGCCGTATAAAGAACTCTGAAATACCTCCTTGACTGTCATTACTTATGCATTTGCCGTATAAAGAACTCTGAAATACCTTCTTGACTGCCATTACTTATCCATCTGCCGTATAAAGAACTCTGAAATACCTCCTTGACTGTCATTACTTATCCATTTGCCGTATAAAGAACTCTGAAATACCTCCTTGACTGTCATTACTTATCCATTTGCCGTATAAAGAACTCTGAAATACCTCCTTGACTGTCATTACTTATCCATCTGCCGTATAAAGAACTCTGAAATACCTCCTTGACTGTCATTACTTATCAATTTGCCGTATGAAGAACTCTGAAATACCTCCTTGACTGTCATTAATTATCCATTTGCTGTATAAAATATCTGTAATTGTATAAAAAAACTTTCATGTATGAATTGCTTTTATGTTGTTTTTATTTATAATAAAACAAATTTAGTATTTTGTTATGTATGGAATGTTTTTATCTTATTCTTACCTTCAATTTACTGATATACCTGGTGTTGCTTAGGTTAAAAATATTTTTGTTTTTCTATATTAATAAGAAAATAAACTACTGTTCATTTCCAGACACGGAAATCCTCCGTACTTTTGCGCATGCGCCAGGCGGAGTGTATTTCACCAAAATAGGGGTAAAGTGAAAAATAGAGGGGGAGATGTTTACATTTTACTTAGCAGTATATAGAAACATTTTATTTTCATTAATTGATACACACAAGATTTATATTGGCATAAACCAAGTTTAGAATTAAAATAGCAAGATTAAAAACGATAATAAATATTCATATCGGAAGAAAAAAAGAAAATCTCGTTATAGGTAGGTTTATTGTTATGGACGAGTTTTCTGGTTTGTTTATTCGTATGTAGGTAGGACTTCCAAAAGTAACTTCCGCTTCCGGTGATAATATTAAGTCAATGGGAATCTTCAAAATTTCAACACTCTGTTTGAGGATATTAATTAATGCTTAAAGTGGATCTTTTTATTGTTATGCCTTAAAAATACTTTGAAAATATTAAATTTAATATTTCTATTGTAGCGCTCAATGTTGACTTAAAATAAGAGCCTAAATTAGTGGAAAGGTTGCCAAAATTATTCTTTATCGCTCTTTTTATCGACATCCAAGATATGTTTGGCGGTTAAATTAGTAACCAAACGATTTGGATAATCTCTGGCGGTTAAATTCTAAACCAAACGATTTAGCTAATTACAATAGTTCCATTTCGAATTTTAATGCTTTAAGAGCTTTTTTCAACCGATTTAAAAAGAAAGGATTACACAAACTCAAAGAACACGGAATTCTACGTTTTATGTACTAAAGAAAGAACTGATTCGAACTTGGCGCTTGATACAGTTGCCAAATAGATTTGGTGATTGCTTAAATCGGAAGGTTACCGGAAAACCGTCTATGAATCCAAAATAAACAAACCAGGAAACTCGTCCATAGACAGTATCGTTATACACAGGATTTGCTGTATTCTTTTATTAAAAATCCCAATGCCACAACAAAATTAGGAAATTAATTTTGAAAATGTATATATTTACAATAAAAACGAATTCCATTGCAGAAACCCGCTAAATGCACAATTTTGAATTTTTTTAAAAAGTAAAGTATAAATACTATAATTAAATTACAGGCAACATCCGCTTCGAGAAGATGTTAACTAATACTCTAATTTTATTAAACCAAAATCTATATTAATATCAAACATAGTATTTTTTCTTTGTTTACCAAAAACTTGAAAAAATGGACTTTGAGGTTTCCTAAATAAATGATTCACTTAGAGATGAGAGGATTTTCACAGCGGCTTCTTCTTTCATACCTCGCATAATTTGTAACCACGAAAAAAGCCTGCAAACAAAAATCTAACTATTTTTTTTATCTCTTTTCACTTTTTTGAATTAAATATTTAGATAAATTAAAGATAATTCCTCTGAAACGCCATTTCATTAATGTTATCATTTCCTTCAAGGAGCTGATAACGCTGAACTAATACAGACCTGGGTGTATCTATAAAAATCGAATAGCAAGATTACGTAATCATTTTTTGTTCAATAGAAGGCGGGAGTGTTCTCTGCTGTGCTGAACCTAGAAGGAATTATTTGCTTACACTCGAAAAGAAGAAATATATAGGTAAACAATTCATATTCCTTTCACCTTTTTTGATCCAGCATATTGTATCCTAAAAAGCAACGCAACCTATCTCAATTTTTTGAAATTTCAAAGAGGGAGAAAACACTCAATTTTTCGCAAACAATAACGAATATTTCTGAATTTTATCACATCTGGTAGGAACCTGCGGTCTCGCTTTCATATCAGATGTAGAAAATAAAATTATTCAGAAATATTCGTTATTGTTTGCGAAAAATTGAGTGCTTTCTCCCTCTTTGAAATTTCAAAAAAATGAGATGGGTTGCTTGCTTGTTAAGCGACGATATAGTACTGCTATAAATTGCTGCAAATACTTATTAGCAACTGTATTTGTTTATTTTAAACATACTTTAACGTATACGAAGCCTATCTGTATGTCTGTGAACGCGATGATACAAAAGATCAACAAGCTAGACAGATGAAATTCGGCACGCGAGCGTAGCACTAATTCATTTTTTTCAAATTTTGAAACCAAAATCTGTCAGCGAGAAGACTGTCTGTGCATGCGAAAATAACTCAAAAACTTAGAGATCTAGATGTATGAAATTTGACTTGTAGATTTATCATCAGAATTGTTGATGTGTGTGAAATTTCGAATTTAATGCATCATTGGGTTGCTTGTCTGCCTGTCTGTCTATTCGTAGATATGTGAACGTTAAAACTCAAAAGCACAACAAGCTCGATAATGGAAATCTGGCATGTAGTACTTACAACAAAATTGTAGATTTGTATCAAATTTTGGACTCAATCGGTCGAAAGGAAGGCGCCCAAAGTGCTTACTCGTGTTTCTCCATTATACTATAAAGCAAACATTGCGAACCAATGTGTGAGTATACGATAAAGTCGAAGAGAGGATACTCATTTACATATAGCCGAAGGAAGAATATCAAATATATAATCCAATAAGAATTGCAAACAATGCGCCCTATTGTGTTAGTATACGAGAATGTCGAGGGAAGAATACTCAATTACAGGACTTTAGCTATATATATTTGAGTATTCTCTCTTCAGCTATATACACAGGGTGTACACAAATGAATTTACTCATTTCAAAAATAACTAAAAAAAATATAATAAAAAAAATTTAAAATGTTGGAACTATGGTTTTTTTTTTAAATCAGAGCGCATCTCAAAAAGTTTTTTTCGCATAGATAACACGCCGTTTCGGTGGTCTAGGGGGTCGTAACTTACTGGAAATCAAAAATTGGTTAGAGCTATTATCTGAAAAAGTATTAAAACTGGAAGAAAAATAAAAGCATTTATTTCTAAGGAATTTTACGTTCTTTAATTTGTTAATTCACATGTAGTGTGAAAACTGAAGAGTTTTCGTGATATTCAAGAAAATCTGAAAAAAGAAACCAGAAAACACGCATCGGCTTCTGCTGATCGGTAGCCATTGCGTAAGGAATTTTCTCGCTGTGACAAGTTTAGAACGGCGTAACGCCGCGTTATCTTTCTGAAAAAAACTTTTTGAGATGCGCTCTTATTTTTTAAAAACCGTAGTTCCAACGTTTTCAGCTTTTTTTATTAATTTTTGAAATGAGTCACTTCATTTGTATACACCCTATATATACACTCATGTCCATAAATTAAGGATAATGAAGTTCAGGCAAAGAAAGAGACAGAAGCAAAACAAATTTAACTTATTTGTAAAGTCTATTTATTAAACAAAAGGTAAAGAGCAAAACAGATGCTATATGTTTGATATAATTAATAAAAATTGCGATTTTTACTCCCTGGAGCAAATTTCAAAAAAGAATCTATTTTCAAAAAACAGTATAACATGGTTAGTATGATGGTTAATACGGAGTATGTCTCCCGGACGATGCAATACAGGCCTTACAACGCCTAGGCATGTTGAGTATCAAATTATCAATCTGATCTTGGGGGAATATTACACCACTCATCAAGCAATGCCCTCCGAAGTTCCGGTAGACAGGTGGGAGGGGGTTGACGGGATGCAATTCGTCGGCCAAGCATATCCCACACATGCTCTATTGGATTCAAGTCCGGTGAGTATGCTGGCCAATCCATACAGGTGATATCCTCCGATTGAAGGAATTCGTCTACAATGTTTGCACGGTGAGGACGGGCGTTGTCATCCATAAACAGAAATTCAACACCCATGGCGCCCCGAAACAAAGGTACATGTTGTTCCAGAATGACATCCCGATAGATGTGGCCTGTCATCGTTACACTCTGAACATGCAGGTCAGTTCTGGAACCAAGAATAATTCCTCCCCAAACGAGCCATCCTGCACCACCGTAACGGTGTCGTTCAATGGTGTTCTCTTGGTGGTAACGGGTACCTGGCTCTCTCCATATGAAAGTCCGGCGAGAATCAGACTGCAAACTAAACCTGGACTCGTCGGAAAACATCACACAAGACCACTGTTGCGGTGTCCACAATGCATGCTCTCTACTCCAGGCTAATCGCAGGCGACAGTGAGTTGCGGTAAGTGGAACACATCTGACAGGCCTACGAGCATATAGACCAATGTGCCCTAAGCGTCTGTACACGGTCTGCCTTGAAACTGTCGTACCGGTAGCTGAAGAGAGCTGACGAGACAGGTCTGATGCTGTGCTCCGTCTGTTTCTTTTGGAAGTAACTGCCAAATACCGGTCCTCATTCGGCGTTGTAACTCGGGGGCGACCTGTGCTGTAACATCTACTCACATTACCATCATCTTGGAATCGTTGCCAAAGCCTGGAGATGACACTCTGGGCGATTCCAAGTTCCTCGGATACTTCCAGCTGGGTACGTCCACATTCCAGTCGTCCGATAATTCTACCACGTAAAAAATCATCCAAATGCTTCCTTTGTACCATAACTATGCGGTTATTGCACTGAAAGGCTTTTAAAGCGCTTGTGAACAATTTTACTTCTTTGCCACCATTCCTTATATACCCCTCTCTTACACTCTCGTCATTGTGACGTACTATCCGCGCCATCTGGTGGTTTCCTGTAATTTGCATATTCTTCTTCAAGATGTGTGTGATAATTCTACAGGTGAAATTTTTATTTTAGAGTTCAATTTCTGTGTGATTCTGAATTATCCTTAATTTATGGACATGAGTGTATATAAGGGGAATATATGAAGGGAGAAAACTCAAGTGGAAGGGAGATTATCAAATATATCTGTATTAATAATAAAGGAGAATGTGTGTGTGTCTGTGTGTCTGCGCTCTACAGGGCAGACCGCTGGACCTAGAGCTACGAAATTTGGCGCAAACATACTTTGGAAGATGAGAATGTGCAACTATGAGCTTTTTTTGAAATTTTAATTAGCATTTCAATTAATTAAAAATTAAGCGCAATTTTGGCGTTTTTCCTTAATAACTTCCGAACATATTAAAGCAAAACAATTTTTTTAAACCATCAGAAAGTGCAAAACATTTCCTTTTCAATGATATCACTTAAGTTGTCATAGGATTTTTTCTCTAATTTTTATACATTTTTAAAAATATTTATTGGCATAATTTACAACAGTACTTCTCACTGTTGCGACACATTTCAAACCGTTTTCATTGTTTAAACAGATATTTAATTCCGTGTTAATATTTTATTGTTGATGAAAATATCTTACTGGATTCTACTTTCTTCCTTTATTTAATCAATTTTTCTGTGAAATCTGTAAAGGAAGTCCTCAAGATGATAAGTAAGTAATGAAATAATCCATTAAACTGAAAGATTATCGTTGCTATGTTGTAATTCTTTTTATCAGCGTATTTTAGGCCAATTAGCATGCTGCTGGATGTAAAACGTACCGCACTAATTTAATGTTGAAATCAGATGCGTATTTTATGCTAATGTAGACAAGGAACAGAACAAGTGCAAGGCTACGAAAAGAACGCGGGTTAAATGTCTATAGAAATTTGAAGTTTAAAACTATTTTTTAAGGGAGCCATGAATATAAAAATAGGCATAAGAGATTCAGTTGAAATTTTATTTCCGGCGAACAAGCTGGTCGCCGAAGGGGGCTAGTAATAGCAAACAAAGAGCCCTACGAGAAAGTCGAAGGGTGAACACTCCCGTTGGATGTTCATTTGTTTAAAACAATAAACTACTTTTGATTCACTCACAGAGTAACTCTTTCTTCTACTGCAAATCTTTGATGTGTTTAGATGTAAAAATTAGATGTAAATTGTTTTAACGAGATTATTGAAGAAACAAAATTTAATCAATGCTCTTTAATGTTCGCATTTTTTCAATAATATTTTGTTTAGAAATATTAAATGTCCTGAAATCAACTGGAAAAATACTAAAAAAAATCCTGCCTGAAAATTGTGTGTTTCATTTTCCTAATATAGTTGAGATATTATTGGCAAGCTAAAAGCCCGTCTTATTAAATCTGTAACAATCAGATCTGAGATATTGTTGGCAAGCTGAAAGCCCGTCTTAGTAAATCTGTAACAATCAGATCTGAGATATTGTTCGCAAGCTAAAAGTCCGTCTTAGTATATCTGTAACAATCAGATCTGAGATATTGTTGGCTAGCTAAAAGCTCGTCTTAGACGGGCACAAATCTTCTAGTGTAATAATATTTATTGTCATGTAAGTAGTTCTGAAAAAAAGTTATGAGATAAGGGAACCCCGGCAATAATTTGAAGATACCTGGTAAAAGTTCATTGATTGTGAGCTCTTTGCTATATAAGTTCAACAGCTCACTGAATCCAATAGCTCATTGTTCAACTTTCAAATATATGGCAAACCTGACCAAATATATACCTGGCAAAACTGACGATTTCTTCTATTACTTGAATGAACTGTTCAGTTTCTAGAATATCAGTTCTTAATAATCTAAAATGAGAAATATTAGAAGCGGGGGGAATAAAAAACCTTGTAACTTTGCGAAAATTTAGGGGGCGTAAATCGGGGGTTACTTGTATAGTATTCAGAAAAGAAGTAGACAAATCTAACAGTGTTGATTAAAATTACTTCTATTCTATATAAATTTATTTCATGCTTACAAAACTTCATGCACATACTTGTGAGCCGAACAGAATTCTTAACTGCTAAAAATATAAGAACAAGAGTTGTGGCTGTTGTCAAAAATAAGAAAGGAATATTAAACTTGGAGCAAACTTAAATTAACTTAGAGCATATCTTAACTTGACTTAGCTGCTGAACACGACACAAAGTATATTTTTTAGGTAAAAACATTCGATAATGGAAAGTCATCAAAAGCCGAAAGCCACCCCTCTGATGGTTCTGAAAGTCATTGGGCTTTCTATCTGCATGCTCTTGGGTTTTGGTGCTTCCTTCTACGCTGGATATAACAGTATGCCGTACGTCTTAGCCCCAATTATCTTCTTAGGTGAGTATGGTGTCATTTTCTAAACTAAAACAATATGTCTCTCGTATTTATGGATTACAGTCGGACCTCTGGAAAATTCGTTAAATAGAGATTCACCTTTTAAAATACTTAAAACTACTCAAAACAGATTTTCAATTCATAAACACTAAATATTATTAAAAATTAATTAATCACACCTTTATGTTGTAAATTAATATCTATTTGTTTTATGTATTTTACCCATCAAAAAGAAATCTGCAAGGAAAGCAAGAATAAAATAAACAAATAAACCATTGTCCGGGAATACACTGTATTTTCAATTAAAAAAATAATTTTATATTAAAATTAATGAATTTTAGCATTTCATCATACGAAGGTTTGTTGATTTCTGCATCATGATCATTTCCATCTTCATCATTTTCGTCTTCATCGCAATTCATTGCTGTAATGTTTTTATTTTTCACACTGTCCACTTCAAAGCTGCCTCATCCACATCTTCATAGACACATGCTTTTAAACGTTTTGAACAAGAATTCGATTAATCATAATTTTGTATCTTATCACGATTTTTTTTATTATGGTAGATAAGCTGTTTGGAGGAATATCAAATTTTAAGGCAATATCCTTTTTTTTCACGCCTTTATCCACCTCATGAAGAATTAATTTTTTTTCTTTGATAATCAAACACTTTCGCTTTGACATTTTCCAGCTTCAAGGTCATTGATCACCAAAAAATGCGTTAAAAGAAAGAATAAGTTTGAAATGTTTAGAAATATTTTGAGAAATAGGGAGAAAAAAAATATTGGATCACAAGAAAAAGTTCGTTAAATAGAGAACGCACTTCGCTATTTGGAGGTTATTTTACGAAGAAATTCTCAAAATGTTCTTGGTTCCAAGAAAAAGTTCGCAAAATAGAGAAATTCGCAAAACAGAGGTTCGTTAAATAGAGGTCCAACTGTATTATGATTCAGTAAGAGAGCAGAATTTTCACTTAATAGCATTGGGATGAATAACAGTGTGCAGGTTGTTCTGTTGTTAGATCGGAAAACTCAGAGGGATGTTAGTAGGCATCAAGAGGAACAAAAACTGCAATGCAACATGATGTTGCAAACCACGCTGAGAGGAAGAAAATCGCGAAAAACGCATGGCATAAAATTTTGACTTTGTTAAGTCGTTTCCTCTACAGAAAATTTATCCCTATTCTAAAATTCAGAATCCCAATAGAGAGTGACCTTTGACGAAGTTCTTCATTTGGATTCTTCTTCCTTTGTTTATTCAATTTTATTTCTTCAGTTTTATTGTTTTTTTGATATACAGTAGAGTCTCCCTACAACGAAGTCTCTCTACAGCGAATTTCTCCCTATAACGAAATTTTTAATCGGAATGTTAAATAGCATTCAAGATATTCTCCATATCAAAATATTCTCCATATAACGAAGTGGTTGTCTCCCTATAACGAATTTTTTCAGATCTTTATCTTTTCGATTTTTGAAGAATGTTGCTAATTTCTGTGCAAACAAATCGCTCACAAGTGCCTGTTTCTGGAACCACTCGCATGGTTCATTCCAGCGATAACACATAACAATAGAATGCTATGTGACAGAGGGAGCAACACTTCTACGGGTCAAGATTCCAAGAATCGGGATGGAGTGGGGGTGGAAACGGCAAATGGATGTGACAATACGCATTTTATGTTTATCCGCACTAGTACATATTATTCTCTAAATTGGTGAATTGTCTTCACTATTGAGCATTTTATTTATACAATAAAAATTAGTATAATTTTAACAAATTTATAATAAATATTACTTCATTTTTAATTGAATGACATAATTAAATATTTTTGAATTTATCGCACATACTAAAAGGTTTGTTACACTTACTTAAATAACTGCAAAAATCTCTAATCTCCGTATAACGAAATTTTCTCTATAGCGAATTTTTCAACAGGAACCAAGCGATTTCGTTATGGGGAGATTCCACTATATATTATAGTTTGCTTTTTGTCCTTTGAAAGCTTCGTATTCTGTTAGTTAATAATGTATTTCCTTCCGAAGCTCTTATATCGTTTCTGAAACCCCGCGAAATTGCTACGATCTATTTACAATACGTCACCAACTGCTGCCAAGTGTAATTTACTTTTTGATTCTCCCCCGCATATTCCTCTGTTTTGCTACAGTCAAAGAAAGGTGCCTCTGTTACAGCAAAAAAAAGGACGGGAGGCTGTCTTTTTCAAATAGCCTCTGATGTTAAAGGAGTAGGACTACTTTACTCGCGTGACTTTTTTGTTTCTATATACAGTTCAGTAGTCGCTGAACTACTATTCCGATTTTCAATTTTTTTGTAACTTCTGTTGTTAAACTTTATCTCGAAAATAAGTCATTAGTTATGTTTTTAACATATGTAGTTACTGAGATGTAGAGGATCGCGTCACCAATTCATGCGTATTTTTGCCCAACTTTGCGACTCAGTAGTCGCTGAACTACAATTCCGATTTTCAATTTTTTTTTGTAACTTCTGTTGTTACCCTTTATCTCCAAAATAAGACATTAGTTATGTTTTTAACATATGTAGTTACTGAGATGTAGAGGATCGCGTCACCAATTCATGCGTATTTTTGCCCAACTTTGCGACTCAGCAGTCGCTGAATTACAATTCCGATTTTCAATTTTTTTTGCAACTTCTTTGTTACGATTTATCTCCAAAATAAGACATTAGTTATGTTTTTAACATATGTAGTTACCGAAGTTTTGTGGCGTTTCGGGATGGCACTCAATTTCCATCCTGAGACCCGAATCTGAGGAACGTAGTTCTACGTTAACACCAAAGAAATAAATCAAATTTCAAAATGAATGCGCCTGAGACAGGTATGTAACCTAAAAATAATTATTTGATGCTGACACGTTTTCTAAAAAAGAAAATATTGATAACCGTATGACTCTTTCCCTACTAACACTTTACTAGGGAAGGAAGATGAAATCATACATTAAACAATAACTCTAATTTCAGGTCTCTGCTGATGTGTTTCCAGCAGTCAGAGACAGTTTGAACTAAGAACTTGCCGATATAATTTTAACTTTAATCATATTCTATATATTTCTGGCAAATGGGCTCATCAAAAGTAGGGATTCCATGACTACTACTCCAAATCTATCCATGATTAAGAGGCAGTTTCTAATAACATGTCCATGTAATTTCAGCTTTAATGGAATTCTATATTCTTCTGAACATTAAAGATTCCATGACTACCATTCCAACACTTCCAAGGATTAATATGACTCGCGAATTAAGAGGGACATTGTTGTCTTAGAAAAGCCAAGAAGCTTCTGTACCACATATGCTGAGACCGAGTCTTCTGGCACCCACTCAAATCATTCGCTTTAGCCATTTCCACACTAATAGCAATGATAAGTATCTCTTCTCAAGAGTACTTAACACAAGAATTTCTTGGTATTACATTATTCCATGCTAGCAAATGGCGTGTTTCGAATTTTTGGCTACTCAGTGTAATGCATTTGCCACTGCAATTCAAGTATTGTTTTCCCCTCAGTAATAATGTCAACGCCGTCGTCAGATTTCTTACAAGTAACACTAAATAATTATTGCTAATCACACAGTTAGGAACGTTTTGTATTCATCACCAATTTTTAAACTTGTTTTCGTATCTCGATATTATCACACATAAGATTCATATTATGTGCAATATCAGGTATCTTATAACTAACACATTATCAGTATTTTAAGCTCTATGTGTGTACTTACAACTGTTTTTGAAACTGTATTTTTTTAATTTTAAATCGTTTTATATTACACAAGTTTTGCCACTCAGTATAATGCATTTGCCATTGCAATTCAAGTATTTTTTTTCTCATAGTAATTTTGTCAACTCCTTTTTACTTTCTCGTTTACGAAGTACAGAAAGAGAAAGTATTGTAATCGTCAAAAAATTCGAACTCGAGATTTTGACGAATCTCCACGTTTTAGATCTCCCTGAGTCCGAAAAACACAATTTTGGAACCATGTCTGTCTGTGTGTCTGTGAACACGATAACTCGAAAACTATTAGAGATACGGGGATGACATTTGGTATGTTGTCTTTACACATAATTTGTAGGTTTCTATCAAATTTTGGACAAATTCCGTCAACGGGAAGTCTGTCTGTCTGTCTGTATGTCCGAAGTCATGCGAACACTATAACTCAAAAACTTGAATAGCTAGATGGATAACATTTGGTACACAGTTTTATCGTCATGAATGTAGGTTTGTATAAAATTTTGGGCCAAATCCGTCTACGGGTTGACTGTCTGTCGGTCTGTATAATCGCATACTTGTTAAGCATTCGTTTCAAAACTGATCTCCATGCGCATGACTACTTAGCAATCTCTGGTACCAATCGGGAGGATTACGTCACTTTGTCCTTGAGACGGAGTTTGTGATAGATATGTTTTATCTCCTGTTTTGTTTTCGCTCGCTCGTATAATAGCGGATCTTGCTGGAGTGTGATGGAAAATAAATATTGCTAAGTTTTAATGCATAGGCATCTCTTTTAATATGATTCTTCACTTAAATATTTTACAATCACTATAATCTGCAATGAAAACCCTTCCGATATTCGTTGCATTCTGGATTACAGTAGGTTCGATTTTTTTTATCCACGCAAGGGGAGGGGAAATGACAAATTTTTGAGCAGTATACGAGAAAGTTTAGGGGAGGCCACTCCCACTGGTTCAGATTTCTTATAAGCAACACTAAATTGTTAATACGGTTACAATTAGCAACGTTTTGTATTAATCATCAATTTTCAAACTTGTTTTCATATTTAAATAATATCACCCATAAGTTTCATAGTATATGCAACATGATTGAGTTCAGGATTCTTATAACTAACACATTATCAGTATTTTAAGCTCTATGTGTGTACTTGTAACTGTTTTTGAAACTGTATTTTTTTGTATTTTAAATCGCTGTATATTACACAGTGTTTTTCAAAGTAAAGGCAAGTTACTCCCTAGAGGTAACTTGGGAAATCTTTAGACGGATCTCAGACAAGTAATTAAATTTTCATCTCCCCAGTGATATCTTGTTCCACCTGTCTCGCCCTCATCAGTCGCTACCTCCAAGGAAGGTTGTTCCTAGGAGAGAACCTGAACAGCATAAAGGGCAGCTTCTGGCTTGGATGGGTGCTGCTTTGCCTTTCGGTCGTCGGTTCTTTTATCTTCGCAATCACTGGCTTTGGAAAGATGGAAGGTAAAACATATCCTATATTTTTTTCTTCTTTTTATTCCACTCCTAAAATATCAGGTAAAAGAACTCCATTAGGTAATTTTAAAATCCCTAAATTATTATGTTCGAAGATCGTGGTCCATCGCAACCGTGTGCTTCGACTACACACGCTCATCACTAGCTGCTTGTACTCAAGCAGCAAAGGCAAAGCAGTAGAGTTTTTATCTTCGCAATCACTGGCTTTCCAAAGATAGAAGGTAAAACATATCCTATAATTTTTTTCTTCTTTTTATTCCACTCATAAAATATCAGGTAAAAGCACTCCATTAGGTAATTTTTAAATCCCTAAATTGTTACGTTCGAAGATTGTGGTCCATCGCGACCGTATGCTTCGACTACACACGCTCATCACTAGCTGCTTGTACTCATAAACATTAGACGACTGAGTCTGAAAATATTGGTTACCAGTCAGTGTTGCAGTTGTAACTTAAGCAGTGCTCGTGTTAAATTATAACTCTCCGTTAGCTTTTGTTAGATTATAATTCTTATTTTATCGCACATTTTTATTTAACCATGCAAGGGGCGCGCTTATGTTGAGGATACTTAGATCGTCGCTGCAAGCAACACCATTTAACTCAATTTTTTGAAATTTCAAAAAGGAGGAAAATACCCAATTTTTCGCGACCAATCACGAATATTTCTGAATTTTTTAAATATCTGATATAAACATGAGACTACATGCTCCTATGATACGTGAAAAATATTCGTTCAGAAATACTCGTTATCGGTTGAGAAAAACTGAGTATGTTCTTCCTCTTTGAAATTTCTAAAATAGAGACAGGTGGTGTTTCTTGTTAAGCGACGACATCGTGCATCTTATTGCATGTTTATGTCGTGAGGTTTCACAAAAACAAACTTTTATTTATGTAATCTGTATTTATTAGCGTTTTACTATGCAAAGATTATATAAATAACAAGTACTATAAAAACATTTTTAAGTCAATTCCTACTTAGGTGATTCGAGATATAATGAAAAACGTACTGCGCATGCGCAAAGATATGGCTGAAATATGGGGGTGCTTCGATGATCCCATTGGCCATCCATATACCCAAGAACCAAGTCTGCAATGTTAATAATTTTCGAGATATAATGAAAAACGTACTGCGCATGCGTCATGCAAAATATGAATGGCAGACACACAAGAAAGCGAATTAATATTGCATTGTCATCTAGTTCTGAGCTATGTTTAAAGTTTCAAGTCTCCAGCTCATCGGGAAGTTAGTTTAAAATCGATTGCAAAGTTTGAACAAGATATATAAATAAATATGTATAGGGAGAGTGTGAACTAATAGTAGGAATTGAAAAAAGTGCACTTAAATTTATAAAAGAACTCTATAAGTATGTAATACGATGCGCAATATACGTATCACATGCATACGCGCGACTGCTTTAAGGTTAACTTGGCTGGTTTCATGTTTGTAATCCGTATTTCACTCACTCCTATATGCTAGTGATTTGAAATTTAGTATACTTGTGTATTCTCGATGACAATCCACTGCTTTATATTCTCAGAACTTAATTATCACTTAATTGATTAACCTTCCAGCTGGTCCGCGTTTTCAAGAGATACTTGTATTATGCATCGTATTATATATTTGTCGTTCTTTTGTAAATTTAAGTGCAATTTTTATTTATAAAATATTTGTTTACTATTAAGCTAATAAATACAGATAGCATAAATAAAACCTGTATTTATTTTTGTAAAACAGCACGATATGTTTATGTAATACGATGCACGATATGTCGTAAAATTTGTGCAGGCGCGCCCGCTGGAAGGATAATATACAGTAGAGTCTCCCTACAACCAAGTCTCTCTACAGCGAATTTCTCCCTATACCGAAATTTTTAATCGGAATGTTAAATAACATTCAAAATATTCTATATATATATATATAACGAAGTAGTTGTCTCCCTATAACGAATTTTTTCAGAGGTTTATCTTTTCGATTTTTGTCATTTTTGAAGAAAGTTTATAATTTCTGTGCAACCAATTCGCTCACACGTGCCTGTTCTGGAACCACTCACTCTTAAAATGTAAAATTTTTTCTGAAAATTTAACATCACGAAATGCAAAGAAATGTAAAATAACGGAATTTTTCAAGTAAAATTAACGTAAGTACTTACTAGTACAAATTATTCTCTAAATTGGTGAATTGTCTTAACTTTTGAGCATTTTATTTATACAATAAAAATTAGTATAATTTTAACAAATTTATAATATATATTACCTCATTTTTAATTGAAAATCATAATTAAATACATTTGAACTTATCGCACCTGTTGAAAAGTTTGGAACATTTACTTAAATAACTGCAAAAATCTCTAATCTCCGTATAACGAAATTTTCTCTATAACGAATTTTTCAATTGGAACCAAGCGATTTCGTTATAGGGAGACTCCATTCTAATTCGATTTAGATTTCATGCACGTGATAATGAATTTGACCACTTGGTAATGAAATTAAGAGAGAAATATGGATTTCAAGATCTCGTAGTATTTATAATAATGAATTATAATTAAAAACTAAGAAGTGAAAAGTAATTAAAATAATCAAATTCCACTTTTTAGTACACCAACAGAAGCGTGTGTTTAAAACTGTTTTTATTGATTTTTTCCCCTACAGGATTCTATTACAAAGAATACGGACTGTACGCTGCCCTGGTTCCATGTCTGCTGGCAGTGTTTTGGTCCTGCGTGCTCATCTACGACTCCAGGTACTTCTGGAGGATGTGGCAACGGGAGGTGGGCAACGCAATGGCGGGAGCACAAGTCGTTTTCCGTCCTTAAAATCGTTCGCCATCGCAAATAGTTCCCTGTGACTCGTGAAGTGGATTCTTTCATGTGTTTACTAATCACAAGTTGCCGACTTCTGTAACAGTAAGGTGACCACCTTCTTTCCAATGAAAAGGAGGACGCAAATAAATTGAAGATTAGAAATATTGTAAATTAAAGAAAAATTTTATTCATTGCAATAATAATACAGAAAACA
>BGPR01025699.1:0-22142 GCA_013235015.1 Araneus ventricosus
TTACTTTCATCTTTGAACCTAGGTGAATCCCTTTTATTCTGTGTTACGAAAAGCATTTGGTTTTGCATGCGTGAGTAAATGATCCAACAGAAACTACCCCCCTTTATGTGCTTCAAAACATGCGAATGACTTAGCTTCTGAATGTGTCCGAACTTGTTACTTCAACTGAATAGAAAAATTACTTCAAATTCATTTTTAACTTTCATGGGAAGAAAAAAAAAGAATTTCTAGCAGGAGAAAAGGAATATTCTCAGAAAAAAAATCGATAAAGTTTAGTTACAAGAAAGTTTAAGTTAAAGAAAACAATAAAAAAACCCCAACTGTATCGTTGTTGCAAAGTAATAAAAAAATCATTTTGAAATCTAAATATATAAAAGACAAAGGGAATCACTGATTGACCACCGAATGTTCCAAATCACTAGGACAAAAAAACTTGAAATTTTGCAGGTGGTTGCTTCATGTTAGTAGGTGCTCACTGAGAAATGATTTTTCGAAAGTTTAAATAGACTTTAAATTAATTAAAAATTGCTCTTTTCTTAACGTTTTTTCGCAATAACTTCGGAACGTTTTATTGCATAAAAACCATTTTTATATCATCGTAAAGATAAAAAATTAGCTTTTTAATGACACAAATTGCAGTTAAAGATAGCGGTCTGGTTGATATTTATTAATTTTAGAAAATGTTTTCAAAAACAATTTTCAACAATGTTTTTATTGTTATCATCTGCAGCTTTTTATTGGAGCTTGCGCAGAAGAGCTCCTCCACCGATTAAAAGAAAAGAAACAATATTGACTGAGTGAGAACTGATGATGGCGAGTTGCGTTTTGAAAGTTATTGCTGTCAATATTTTGAGATGTAGTTTCATATTTTCTTAGTAAATTATTTATAAGTAAGTGTGTTGTCTTTGTATATATTTGTATTATCAAAAAAACATCTTAAACTTAAAAAAAAAACGGACAAAATTTGTTTCGTTTTTAAAAATCGTTGGGTTTACTTGATGTTTTCATTATAATTAAATGTTTCAGACGATAAAAGGATTTTGTTTATAAAATATTTTTTTATAAAAATATCCAATGCTTACACTACACGAACGAAGTCGCGGTTATCAGCTAGTATAAGTATTTTCT
The DNA here is from genome assembly GCA_013235015.1 of Araneus ventricosus. NCBI lineage: Eukaryota > Metazoa > Arthropoda > Arachnida > Araneae > Araneidae > Araneus > Araneus ventricosus. The sequence continues at coordinate 1,129 of BGPR01025699.1, forward strand.
AAAAATTAGTACTCTAAATGATTTGTAGTCTTCCAAAAATTATTATTCAAAAAATTAAATTTAAAGTAGCTATTAAAAGGACTCTTTTGTTGATTGCATTACTTAAGAAATAAAATTAGCAAAGAAAAAAGGAATAAAATTTTTGGAACAAATTTAAATTTCGAAAATCCCTGAAACTTATTTACACAAATATAGCTAAGATTTATGGAAACACTAATATTTTATTTAGAATTAATTATTTTAGAATGGCCCTCCATTGAGGATACTGCAGAAAATTCTATAAATGAAATAGGTTAAATATTGCATTCGGAAGGAAACAGCTTCGTAGAAGCCCTTGAGTAACTCTAAATGTTCATTAAAATACCCAATGGAAAACGTGAAATTCCGTTAATGCGAATATAACTTTAAGCTCTAATTTAAGACATCTGATCCAACTTTAAAGACATGTTTATTCTGTAGAAACTTGCTCGCTGATATGTAATTCTACTCCATTCCTTAACTATCAAAATGGAATAATAGTGCTTCTGAGCTTTGAAGAACAAAAAATAAAATTTGCAGTAAATTGCAGTAATAGAATATGTCTGTATTAAATTCGAAATATGCTGGTATGCCATATTTTCCAAAGAATTCATCTCACTAAATTAATTTATCCGATTATAAATATTAAACCATCGATTTGCCTTGGGTTAGTTGTTGAAAATATTCATGTAAGTTGCTGACATTTTAATCATGTTATTTTTATTTTATTCGTACATGTCAAATACATGTTAATTAATAAAAATCGATAAAAATTTTTAATGTATTTCTGGAATAATTATATAAAAATTTAAAATTATTTCTTTACAATGAGAAAATACTCAAAACTTTACAAAGTGACTAAAATTTGTTGTCCTACGTAATGCTTGCAGTAAAATATATGATTTTTAGAATTTAAAAAGATATAACTAACGGAAAAGGACTCATCATGGAAGCGTATGTGCAAATTTCTTTTTCCAAGACTCGTGTTAACTTTCTGTCTATTCATAAGTATGTTGATTTCAAAATTTGAATTTAATTAAACTATCGCAAAACGACAATACTCCTAACTGAAAACGAACTATTTTGGTAACCAATTACATTAATAATAGTATATAATTTCTGAAATTTGATCGATCTCTAATAAATTTCTTTTATTATCCACTTCCACGACATCAGGAAACGAATAACTCCATTCGTCTTGACCCTCTGACTTTATAATTTTTTTGAATTTCTATTTAGATGCAACGTTTTAAAACATGTTCAAATACCGTTGAACCAACATAATTTTTATTTACAATCGGGGCTTTATTAGTATAATATGCTTCAACGTTTTAAAAGTACTAAGTAAACCCATTACCTTGCTAAACTCGCAGGATGCAGCAGTAAATAGGCGAACTTCCAACCCGCGGAAATCGCGGGATATGCAGTCAGAGGGTAAAACGTCATTTCATCTGAATTGATGTAACAATCGCTTATTATTTGATGAATTATTTTGGGTAAGGAATGAATGGTAGACAAGAAAGTACATTTCACAAGATTATTTGAAGCATTTTAAGTCTTTATCTTATTTTCTCCAATTTCGTGATTTGCAATTTTTCTCCTTCCTTACAGAAAAAAAATTATGGTTGCATAGTAAATTTGTGCATTTATTATCCACAGTAATTAAAAGTTGTATTAGTTCAGCAGAGTGAAGAAAGGAACGAATCTACTTTTCTTGTTTATTGTTTTTTATAATGTACTTTACATCAATATTTTACTTTGCTGTTGTCTCTCCATTTTTCACAACCAAAAAGGAGAGTCTGTAATTAAACTCGCGTCTTGCGCATTTCGAATTTTTTTATGGTACCTGTTTTCTTCTTTAAGCTTCTGATTCCTTTGATATCTTTCATGTATCAGGTACCCCGTAGACAAAGCCACAAAAGCCCCTTCAGAACAGCCCAATCCATAAGAGCCCAGACAAAATAGCACAAGCCAAAAGAAGCCCGACAAAATAGCCCTGAAAAAATAACCCTCGTTTAAATATTGAATGACATTCAAAAACATTATTTTGTCTTGGACTATTTTGTCGGGGTTCTTAATGCTTGGGCTATTTTGATGGGTCACGTTTGTATCATTAACGGTTTTTAATATGTATTAAAGCATTTTTGTAGAACGTAAATACAATTATATATCTAAAGATGGATTCACTACAAGAAAATTGTGACGGATACTGCCTTTGAGAAAATAGCCAGAAATTTCAGTTTCTACATTTGATCTGATCATGTTTAAATTTTCAACTGTTTACAATAGAATTTGTTCTATTTGGCAGTCTTGTTGTGATTTGTATCTGAGATATATCTCCGAGAATCTGGAGACATAAATATGGCATGGATGATATCTAAATTAAATACTATGGAATTATTTAATTTGCATATAGATGATTCATACACGCACACCAGAGTACATTTAGTATTCAGCTTTCTTAGTATTCTAATTATAAATTTACATAACCTTAATTTGCAGTGTTCCCGTTACGTTTAAAATAATCAGCTTGCCACAGCCTTAACTATTGTTAAAAGAAATTTACTTTTCCGATAAAGATAACTTGTAACTTTTCTACTTGCCTTTTTCCAGTAAGTTTTTTTATACATATAACTCGTAAAAGGATGGACTAGAGACCTAGGTATTATTTTAAAAGAATTCTCTCTCCAGCTACGCAGAACTTTTTTGTGGAAATAATATCATCCCGTAAAACAATTCTTCTAGATTTCTCCGGAGTATCTTTCTCCGTAAGCAGGAAATGACTTTTACAGAATGTACGCAAAACTCGAAAGCTCCCTCGCCAAACCCGCGATCCATTCTGAAATTAAACACTCGGCTAGCCCGGAGGAATGCGGGAACAGCTCGCGCTCATGAATTATGCAGCGGGAAGTTTCGAGCTGGCAGAAAGATATTCCAGACCATTGGGGTTTCATGTTAACGCGTTTTCACGAACTGCTGAAAAGCCTGTTTAAGAGCCCTTTTTATTTGAAACTGAGTTGGAGGAAAATGTTACGATGTAATGTACCACTTTGTCTCACTTATGTAGATGTTTCAAAAATTTTCTTACTGCAATGTTCTTGTGCGCAATTGGATAGTGTGTAAGTACACATTCTCTACATTTTACAAATAGAGCTAGCAAAACGGCGAAGTTCTTCAATTGGGAGGCTGAGCTGAAATAATGTTACTCGAAAATTACGTAGTTAAAAAGTAATAGTGGGAGTTCTGAATTCAATTCGAAAGAACTTCTTTTTGGTAAATAAACTAATAACTAAATTCAGGATATTTTGTTGCAATCTTATTTATCAATGGATTATTAAACACGTTTACACATATTTTACGACAGAATGGGTTAAGAATGTTTCCAGGTTGATTATTTTCGCTTCTTTTTTATGTTTTTGATACTTTTGTTTTACTTTGATTAATTTTATAATTCTTTCAGGAAAAATGTGTTGGAGATATCTGTATTAATGTTTCATGTTTATAGGGAATTTATTTTTATTATAGACTAAAATGCGTTTTTAGGCCATACAATTGGTTACACTTTGCTCGATCATACTGATATAAATATTCCTCATAAATGCATTTCTTGAAAATCTTTTCGAGCACTTCAATTATTCATTTAAGTGTTCAGGAGGGAAACATTTCTCTAAGAATTATTACCAAAATATCAAATTTAAAGTAGTATATACAGTTAGGAAATGTTTCGTGTGATACTATACTTCGTAATTTCTCAATTTAACAAATGAAGTAATCTGATAGAATGAACTCAAAGTAATGATATAAAATTAATTTCAAAAGAAATGAAGGTTGAAAAAGTTTATGTGAAAAAAATCGTGATTCAAGTGAAGTTTCAACTTGATATCCTTTATGGTATCTCAGAACTTTTGCGTTCTGACCCATGAGAGACCAATCAGATTCGAATAACTAGTTAAGTGACTTTATAACAACGAATGATAGGCCATGGAATATTCCCGTGTCTAGAAACCATGCGATTCCTTTATAATCAGTTTAATGAACATGGCTTTATAACAATTCAATACCCCATACACACACGAAACACAGCAGCGCCATGCAGCGACTTTATACATTGATGAGTCACACCGATTTGACCATCTCCTACTTCCAATATCAGCACGGTGTAGCCAATGGGCGATGGCAGGTGGGATCAGATTGGTGGGCATTTCGGAAACATTGCAACAGTCGCTATTCTTAACTCTCCATCGGTCGCAACAAGCCTGCTATGTACATCTCGGACTTGTTTCTTTACTCCCAGGATTGATAGAATACTGTTCCTGAATGTTTGACGCAGTATGGCCAAATTGGCCAAATTTTAAATCCAAACAAACCAAACCAGAAGACTGTTCCTCTTAATATTCTCCTTTCTTTACCTCATATTTGAACCCTCCCCCCCATTCAATCGACTTTCCCGCTGCGTAGAGTTCAGCTATTACTCCAGTCAAGAAAGGCCAAAAATGGACGAATAGAAAAAAAATGGTTTAGTTTTGAAATTTGGCACAGTTGTTTGTGGTAGTGTCCTAAACGACATATTAAAAGTCTCCGCCCCTGAGGGGGCGGGGGGTATGGGATGTTTAAAGGAGGCGTTTTCAGTTTTTCTTAAATATCTCGAAAACTATGGGTTCTATAAAAAAATCAAACACAAAATTAAACTACATGAAATTTCCTACAAAAAAGTCCTACTTTGTTTTTGTAGCATCAATAATTTAGAAGATACAGGGGGATTTAAAACTTAATATTTCTAAAATTCCTAATTGTAATGGTAAAATCGACTAAAAGTGCTGAATCAACAACCCTCATAATAACTTCATGCCTATATAATAATTATACAAGGGTAGTATTGTATGTGTCGGAGAGGGGGTATATAATTTTACTCCCTTCCTCCCCTCACATCAGTTCGCTTTCACAAGTTTCCTTCTACTTTTAGTCCAGTCAAAGAATTGTAAATTAAAGAAAATGTTGTTATTTTGAAATTCCGAATTCTGCACAGTTGTTGGGTGCCCTAAACGACATACTAAAAGACCACGCTGGTGGAGGGTGCTCGGGGGGGGGTGTTGAAAGTTGGGATTTCTCAGTTTTTCTTAAATATCTCAAAAACTATGGATCTTAGGGAAAAAAACCTATAACTCTAACTCTAAAATTAAACTAAATTAAATTGCCTATAAAAATAATCCTACACATCGCTCTTAAGATGAATAGTTTAGAATATTATAACAGTTTGAAAAAGTACATAATTACATTTAGTGGTTGAAAATGTTAGTCTTATTTTTATGAAAGAAAGTTTATACTATTTCAAAATAGCGGCTATCTATTACAATATATCTATAACATATTATATATTTATATAACATAATATTATATGCATACATACAAATACGCATGACCCATTTTTACACTTGCTCGTAATTAAATTTCACCATGTTCTTCAAGTATATGATCAAGTTCGAGAGCATCCCCTGCTTCGAGAAGTACACCTTTGGTACAGGTTCCATTAAAGGTGCCAAAACAGAAACACATTGCTAAACGTGTGTTGCTCCGCCGCTGCTTTGTTTGGAGAAATTGTGGAAATATCAGCTCTGATCTTGGTTGATGATTTGAGAAATGCTGCATATCTGCGGTTATTCAAATTATGTTTATTAGCAACGGCTTTGTAGTAGGAACATCTTCTCACCGGCTTGTGAGATATCTTCTGAAGATATAAAAGATGTCAGCAATGCTTTCATCTAGTTTAGTTGATTTTTGAACAATGTAACTATAGTTCTTTGCCTTTTCTATAAATACCTGGTGTAATGTCGCAGCCACGGAATGCATGGAGTAGAGGATGGTTTGGGCAAAAGAAAGTTCTTTCTGCAGCTTTCTTGTAAAAAAATAATTTAGCTTCTACTTTTCCCTTGCCAGGCTGCATAAAAGGAATGTTACTTTCTGGTGGTGCCAAATCAATCAGTAACACGACTAGGACAACGTATTTCCCTTGGGATGAAAAGTTGCTTTCTCTAACCCAGATCTCACAATGTAAGTATTAGCATCCCCTGTAGCGACTCTCGTTTCAGTTCCTTTAGCAGCCATTTTCTGTGTTAGTAATTGAACATGCCTGGTCTTATTTCTTCATTGGCAATAAACTGTTTCTGTAGAACTGTGACAGCCTTTTTGCGAGCATTTAAGTTAAACTCAGCATAGATATGTAGATTTAGATATTATACTATCTAAATACACTCATTTGGAGAGTTAACAGAAACAAAAGACTGTGTAAAGGGATCTAGTGGAGGGGAACAGACGTGAGGGGAGGAAGGGAACACGACTGTTTATCAAATAGGTTTGTCTCCCCTTCCCGATACCGCCACTACTCTCGACACATACAATATAACCCTTGTATAATTATTGTGTAGGCATGAGGTCTTTCTGAGGGTTCTTGCTTTAACACTTTTAATTGATTTTACCATTACAATAAGGATTTTTTTGAAATATTCGCTTTTAGCCCCCCCCCCCCCGTGTCTTCTAAAATTTCATTCTACAAAACATTTAGGACTAGTTTTGTAGGAAATTTAATGTAGTTTATCTTTATAATTAATTTATTTTAGCTAGGATCCATAGTGTTCGAGATATTTAAGAAAAACTGAGAAATCCCAACAACTATGCCGAATTCCGAATTTAAAAATAACTTTTTTTAAATTTACAATTCGTTGACTGGACTACTAGTAGAAGGGAACTTGTGAAGGGGAAGGGATGTGAGGGGAGGAAGGGAGCATAATTGTTCATCAAAAGGGTTTGTTAACCCCCCTCTCCGACACATGCAATACTACCCTTGTATAATTATTATATAGGCATGAAGTTAATATGAGGTTCATTGATTCAGCACTTTTAATCGATTTTATTATTTCAATAAGGAATTTTAGAAATTTTAACTTTTAAATCCTCCTGCATCTTCTAAACTATTGATGCTACAAAAAGAAAGTATGACTTTTTTATATTAAATTTCATGTAGTTTAATTTTGTAATTGGTGTATTTTGATAGAAACGATAATTTTAGAGATATTTAAGATAAACTGAAAACGCCCACCTTTAATCCCCCTGTACCACCCAAGCACCCCCCCACCTGCGGGAATTTTTAGTATGTAGATTAGGATACTAACCCCAACAATTGTGCCAAATTTCGAAACTACACCATTTTCTTTTTCTATTTTTCCTTTGTTGACTGGACTATATTGCCATATTGATCTTACTGGAATATTGCGCCCGAATTCGCTTCAAATATGGTTGTTCGTAATATGCGTTTTTCTGTCACGAATGTTTATTTTATTCATTTCATGACTTTACCATGTAAAATGTATTGTTGTAAAAAATGGTTTACTCAATATCTGTTTCAATCAAAGGAAAGAATCAATACACCAGTATGTTTGGTTTGAGTGATGGGAAGACTGGTTTTCCTACGTTCCGAAAGTAAAGAAGTACGTGGTTTTCCTACGTTCCGAAAGTAAAGAAGTACGTGGTTTTCCTACGTTCCGAAAGTAAAGAAGTACGTGATTCTCGTGTCTACGCTTCATGGCGATTTTTTTGCAACAATATCTCCACTCTTTTCCTTCAAGCATCCCACGAAAGTCTGTGGTTAATTTCATTATGCTAAAATTAAACTTATGGATATTAACAATATTAATTACGAGATTGTTTATCTGTGTCTGCAAGTCCTAATTAGCCCGAACTCGCCTGTGTGAATACTGCGTTCAATGGCGGTTTAATCACAGGAGCCATTATTACAGTCAGAAGAAAGGGTTGATTACTACCTTCGAGACAAAGTGTGGTAGAACATATAAAATTACAAACTAACTTATTATCTTACTCCCATTGTTAAAATATACCAAATAGGAAACTGGCATCATTACGAATAGGCGACGTGAAAAATGTGGAGTACCACTCAAAGATGAGAAGCTACTGCGGCTGCAAAGAAGTTCCGACCGGAAGATTCGATAGAGTGAAGAAATTTAAAATCGAATTGAACAAAGGTTGTTCTAGAATTGTCTTGAATACAGCAGCTGCGGAGCGTATATCTCTAGACACATCAGAGAGAGGGTTACTTTGGACGTTAAATTTTGGCCGCATTAAAAAGACTCTGTGATACTCAAATATGCAGACGCACTCAGCAGGTAGGTAGCTGTGTCTTCTTGCAACTCAGTTTCAATATGAAACTGAGTTGCCAGAAGTTAAATGAAAAATTATGCGAAATCGTAATATAATCTATATACTTAAACAGAGAAGACACTTCCATACATTAATTTTTACAAAAATATCGCAATTTGAAAACATTGTACTGACTATTTGACTTAATAATTTAAATTTTAGAATATGCTACTGAACTTAAATTTTGCATCGCATTTCAGAAAAATTAGATCATGAAAAAACATCGACGGTAGGCTGTCTCTGTGGAACAGCCGCTGGGATTGAGGGACGTAAACATACTTACCTCACTCAACTGTGACTTTCTGTGACTAAAGTACCTCTATGCGACTAAATTAGCTCTATGTGAAGAAATTAGCTCTAGGTGACTAAGGCTACGAACACACGAGTCGGCTACGGCGAATTCGGCTGAGAGCTGAAAACGTGTCGGTGGTGTTCACACGGGGCGTTTGGCGAATCGTCGCTGCAGGGTGGCGCTGCATATTCGGCTTTCGTGGCCACATTCGGTGTTGATCTTTCTGAGTGAGTGATATACGTGGCTCAGAAATGGTGATTTATTTGAAGAGCTCCCATCGAAGAAAACATTTATTGCATATAATGAATAAAAATTTCACAATTTATAATGTATGGAACTGTTTCAGAAAATTCTCAATTGAATTCCGGATAACATACATTATTATATAATTTTTGATTTCCCAGTGTTTCATATAATGTTCTCACAAATTAAAGAATACCCTATGGATATTCTGCTTATCCTGATAAATAGTATGTAATTGAATTTCAAATAAAATTTTATTTTGATAAAAATTCCATTTTGAGTTATTTTTAAACACTATAGCAATTCATAATGATGATTGCATGTGTTATTTTGTAGGAAAAAAAATCGCTTTAAAAAGTAAGTAATTTCATATTTTACAAAGGCTAGGAAGAGAAAAATTATTTTTCAATATATTTTTATTTATGATTCTGAAGTCAAATGTTTCAAGTAAATTTTAAAAAAAATAATAAAATTTGAACATGAAGAACTGAAAAGGTTATACCTAAACGTTATAAGCTAAATATTGTTCAACTGACCTAAAACATTAACAATTTTCAACCGGTTCATTAAAAAATATATATTATCTGCTTTTTTGCAAAGTATAAATATAAATATATTTTGAAATTTGTTAAAATTAAGGAAGAAATTGCACAACTTTGAAATTCACATCATTGAAATGATTAGGATGGAGTCGCCGAATTTGGACCATCTGGACGTTGTTTACTGCACTGTGGTGGAGAAATAATTTTAACGAAAAACAAGAAACTGAATTTTTTTATAGCTTATTTATTTATTTTCAGAACGTCGTAATTAACTTTTTTATGAAATGGACTTTAAATTAGGAAAAAGCAAATTCCTTAATATCAAAAATTTGATTGGGACCTACATTTCTGATGATAATTTTCGAGTTATCGGTTCCCACAGACAGATACACAGACAGACATAATTCCAAACTTGTGTTTTTCGGATTCAAGGAGGTCTAAAACGTGGAGATTCGTCAAAATCTCAAGTTCGAATTTTTTGACGATTACAATATTTTCTCTTTGTATATTTCCTATGCGAGAAAGTAAAAAAAGTTAAATGTAGAATGAAACTTGATGCATTAATGAATCAGCGACCAGTTTAATTAATGTATCAGTGAAAATCTGAATATAAAACGAGTGCCGATGAAAACACTATTTCCTTGAAGAAAAACCCGTCCCCTCATATTATCGTAAATACAAATTTTAGCAAAAGCATTTCTTCACAATACGCCTGTTAAAGATATTTATAAGAAAATAAAATATGAATATGCCTTTATAATAAAACAGTTTAATTAAGCTTTATTATCAAATAAAATGTATTATAATTATCCTTCTAAATAAAATATTACATTAAAATTACAATAAAATAATATTTTCGAAAGTTATCTCGAAAAGGTGAAAAAAATTAACTTGATATTACATTTTCATCTTGTACAAATACAGACACACTCGCTTTAATTATTTGTAAAAAATCATAATATCAGAATAACAAAATATAATTAATCGAAAAATAAACAAAAAATGTTTTAAATAATCTAAAATCTTATAAGTTTTTATTTAACTTTAAAGAACAGAATCAGTGCTTGGAGCTGCTATCCGTTTAGAGCGAAAACGCTTTCGTACAAAAACACGTGTGAACACTGTCACTCGTTACTATGGGACCATGTGACGATTTGCCGGCGAAACCGGAGCTGCGTCATTGGGGAACGATGAGACGAGAGCGACGAGATCTGGTTACACGACTTTGCCACGCAAGTGTGAACAACGCCATTAAAGAACACGGGGTCATGTGTCGCCTCACGGCCACAGCTTTCGACGAAAACGACCCGTCTGTTCGCACCCTTAAGTAGCTCTATGCGACTGAAGTAACTCTTTGTGACTATGGGATTATGTGACTGAAGTAACTTTTTGTGACTCTGAGATTATGTGAATGGAGTAGCTCTTTTTACCTCTAAATTTATGAGATTGATTCGTGATTTTGGTTGGAAGTTTTTCGCGAAAAAAATTCTTGTTTTCAAATGAAATATATTTATTCATGTCATTAATATTAGATAATATTTCTGTTAGTAACAAGCTTATGTATAATCGAACGATGGTACGAGAAACAACAAACGTAAAAAACAGAATTTGGAAAAATCCTTTAATATACTGCTCACAACCGACTGCAGCAAGCGAGTGAGGCCGCCATACAGTTAGGTATGAGAAAGCGCGGGAAGCTAGGTTGATCACTGCATGCGCGCGCATCGGTCACTGTGATATCATCAAAATTCTTCGTGAATTTCACCAAATGTGAAGCTCGACTGTGACTAAACAATAATTTCTAATTCTAAAATTATTTTTGCAATCTTCAATGTTCACCTTTCTCTGTTAAATGAAACTAAAACCAACCCTCTATGCTATTTCATTGCGGAGCTATAAGCGTTTTACTTTACCACGAAAAACGTCATAATTTTCTCCTATCCCGATACCCCATTAGACCACTATGGACGGACGTAAATTTACGTCAAAAACTACGTCACATTTGTAATCTATCTCTGGATGATTTTATTACTTGAAGGTAATGCTGCATTCCACTGAGAAGAAAACTGACTGAAATAAATCTGTAGAATGTTAAGCGAAAAAAGTATAATCGATAAGTTTTTAAAAATATTTTTTGTAAATGTTCTGTGCTTGCAGAGAAAACAGGATTATAACTTAGAAATTCAAAATGGGAGGATAATATAAAGTTCTTTACATATGTAAAAGAAATGAGAGGCATAAAATATCATTAATAAATGAATACCGCTAGCACCTTGTGGTTTCAGTATCGGCGGTAACTTTCTTGTAGAATTCGAAATGTTTTACTTATCGATAACTTTCTATTCGTGAAAAACGGACATTTATACAAGATTATTATTTATGACGGTCCTGTAAGTTTAAACAGATTATACATTGTTTTCTCCTCTTGCTTTATTATATAATAATATTTATACAAAAAATCTCTCGGAATTCAGATGATTTCTTCGTTTCTGATAAACCAATTAGAATTAGAATTTGGTCTTGCGGAAACTGTAATAAAAGAGGCATTTTCTTGCATTTTAGATGTTCAATAATAATTTAAATTTCAATAGGAATTTCCAGAATGCATTACAATACCAAATTTAGAAACAAATAAGTAAGACTGAAACTTGGATATAACAACTAGTTTCTAGAAAAGTTATTGAATGATTATTTATCTATTAGAAAAAAATAATTGTAAAAATTCTACTTTTCTGTGCTTGATTAATACATTTTCAATGTCGCAAGAGACATATTCAGTTATGCCATGCCAAAAAATATTAATAAACAGAAAATTATTCAAGGAACACATTTCTAAAATTATAGCTGAAAATATAGTTCCTAATCCAAACGCAAATAATGTTATAAATTATTTCAATAATAAAATATTGTAATCAAGGGAGGGTATTATACTATATATATATATATATATATATATATATATATATATATATATATATGGTGAAGATCGTTCTATGATGAACAGATAAAGATTAATAATATCAGTACCCAAATTTTCAAGGGAATCTATTTGCTATTTCTGTAAACTCTCAGCCTCCTACGTGAGACGCAGCCAGAATTTCTATCCTTATTGCCTCATTTGAAAAAGTTGGCTCTAATCGCCAAGCTCCCGAACCTGGTCACATTTGATTGATAATTATTAACCACCAAGATATCGAAAGTACCAAAGTACTGACAAGTGAGGATTACGTGAGGGAAGTGAATAGTAAACAGTTCTTGAGAATCTAGACAAAAACCAGCGGTGTGACAGTGAAGGGCAGCTGCTCATTTACCTTTGGGAGAAATATGAAAAAAGAGACAAAACCTCTAGGATTGATTAGGGTCGTGATGTATCTCGCAGTATCCTTTCATTCGTTTCAACACAATTTATAGAGTAAATATTTTAATGATTCGACCGCATTTCGAAAATGTCCTTCTAATGCCACTGGTTAGCCAAACCTCAAAATCGTATCCTCAAACTGTCTGGAGAAGAATTCAAATATTAAGTATCTACTGAAAGTATTTTTTCATAAAAATGAGCAGCGTTCTAGCGTTTGCTAAACTTTAATTTTTCCCATATACGAAGAAATCTTTTTCCAAAGGACTGCCAAACTTACTTCGGAGGCGGGAACACAATTTATATGCTTCGAATTCCTCGTTTGATTACTTGATCCTGTTAACGGACGAGGCCCCTCCGAAAAAAAATTTCTTCGCTTAATCGCGTGAGTGACAGGGAAACATATGACACTGACACGGAATGGAGATTATTCTCCTTGCGTTTTTGAAGAAAAGCGACAAATGGCAGTTTATCTCGGGAGTTTATCTTTCTTATTTGTTATGTACTAGTGATAGGGTGTCTTTGTGATTATATTTGATGGTTGTCATTACTATATAGCTATAAAATGTCCTGATTTTTTCAAATCCTTCAACATTTACCCCTTCGTATTATCTGTCGCTGACTATGTATATAAATCGATGTTGCTTCAAGGTTTGAGAATTTTATGCTTTAATTTGCCAACGTTGCAAGTGTTATACAAGCATAGTGCCTTATTATTAATATGGGTTCTAAAACTCCATGTGCCACTAAGTTCTATCGCCCCTGGGAAGGTATATTTTATTTTTAAATCATTCTGTCAATAATACTAATCCTGGTGTTTGGTTTATTGTCTTACCCAACTTGCGCTGGTTAGTGTTGCTTTATCAATGATGAAAACTTGCATCACTTACTAGTATGAACTGCTAATTAAAACGCAGATCGTAAAAAAGTTGCAAAGTGTGTAATAATTCTGATACTAGTTTTATAGTAAAAATTAAGGTTTATTCTTAATTTCAGAAATTATTCATTCTTTCGAAAAAAGCTCATCAGTTTTGAAAAGAAAACGTGGAAGGGATAAAAATTATTAACAAATAATGCTAGACACTTAAAGAAGATTTTCTTAAAAGAATACCAACTAAATGTAACACTCTTTTGGTAATACCTGGGGTCTCATGCTCCAAAAAAATTAGGATTTATACAATTCAAATTATAAAAGGAATAGAACTGTAACCTCATAAATTTTAGGATGTTTTGTATGTATAAATGCCAGTCAAATTACAAGATATATTTCTCTATTTATCTACGCAACATAATTTATAGTTAACAAAAACGTATAGAACTATCGAGGCATATACATTACCTCCCGTAGCTTCTGACGGATGAAAACTAAAAATTTCTACATTTGTTTAACTCTTCTTGTAAAATTCAGAAAAAAATGATGAGAAAATAAGTTGCTATTTAAAAAAATCAGTATTTTCAATCATTATTTAATCCATTAAACATCAGAGATATTGAAAATAATGTACCGAATATAAATATTTATTCACAATCCGATTTTGCTTGCATAAAAAAGTTCTTCGCAATTCATCCAAATTTACGACCATCGGCACCACACGATCTACATCATAAATTCTCGAGATTCCGCCTTCTCTGGTAAAAATAGGCTTAAAGCCACCACCTGGTGATTTATGGTCTCCATTCGAAGTGATACGAATCGTCCTCTAGAATTCTTTCTGCAATTCCTGACCTGGTTACGGAGGTGTCTATTTGAAAATGCCATAATCTCGTCTGCGGACAAGTTGTCGGTCTTCCAAACGATCTCGGGGATTGACAGGGTCATCTGTCCGCTCCTCCCAAAACTCTCTTTTACCGGGTGTTAGTTATAGCGGTGAGTGAAAGAACATAAACTTTGTCGTCATCATGGATATATCGAAATGGGTTTTTTGTCGTCGGACAAAAAAGAAAACTTTCCAGATATGGTCAGGAAAGAATCTATTTTTTAGATATTTTCTGCAGTTTCTTGGGATTGTTCCTCTTGAATGAAGGCGTAGAGTCGATGTAATTCGTAGCATAAATATTTTACATGAGTCTATATATTTTCAGTTGATTTAAAAATGACTAAGAAAAACAAAAATAAAAATACTGCTACTTTTAAAGCTATAGAAAACCATGAAATAATAACAATGAATTATGATTGTTTATGATCGTAAGTTAAGATTTTTCTTCTTTCTCAAGTCCGGAACTCAGATTTATAATATGCAGATTCGTTTATTCTTTCCTCAAGATTCATTTTTTTATAAAATTTTAACGAAAAAAATATATACAATGCAATAACTGAGGCTTAAAACTCCATCGCGAAAAACAAGCAAAATCTTACAACTGTTTAAAAAGACTTTCGAGAAATTATAAATTTTAAAAATTACACTTTGCATTTTTCTAGTGAAATTGTCAAATATACGTGAATGCAAATGTATATGCGTAATTCGATACTTTCCTGAATTATGTGAAATTATACTGGATTGTCATTCCACTTTAAATTTTGGGATATTCGAAATGAGAAAAATCTCCTTCCTAATGAACGTAAAGTTTCCCACCAACATTCTTTTTTAAAGCATAAACTTTCTAAGTAAAAAAGTTATTCTTAAGTGGAAAAAGTGCGACAACAGATCTGCTTATTTAAGCAAATCCCTTTTAAAACTAATTTTGAATAAATAATTTAAATCGAAATAAAACGTAGTATGAAAGTGATAATGAAGAGAAATTAATTCTTTTTCATCACAATCTTCTCATTTTAAATGCAACAAGTTTAAAATAAGAATTTGAAGAAACTAAATTTTCAATTAATTTCGACAGAATCGATCTCGTAATGCTAATAATAAACGGGATTTAATTATCATTCAAACAACATCCCAAGAAACGAAATGTTAATATTAAAATAGTTTTAAAAAATGACAAATCTGAAATAAAACTACTATAATTTTCTAAATTTAACAAAAGCAGTATCTTGCGCATTCATCATTACTTTAAGTATATATATATATATATAGCACCACTTACACTCAGAGGGCAAATATTTGAACTCTTTTACACTTGTTCCGACAGCTGTCTTAGAAATGTCTCCAAGGATAAAGATAGATTCCGTCTTCGCCGCCTTTTCTGTCTTTTCTTATAGGCCATTTAAAGAGACGACAGTAGGAAGTGCTAGAAAAACGTTGACGGAAGTATCTCTGCACACTTTACCAAAAGTTTTTCCAGGCAAGAAACGTTTCACTGCGTCTCCCCTGATACTTCTTATAGAAAAAGACGTCATTTTCAGCATGCCATGCCCTTTCTAAGGGTCTCTGGTGATTCTACGATAGAATAGTTCACAAAAGCTATCTGAAAGTGTTTTTCTTTTTGATAAAGTGACGGTTCGGATGTGGTATAGGACAACTGGAGGTTAAATGATTTTTCAGTTGAAAGGGGAATTAGACATCTGAATATTAGTTCCGTGATAAGTAAGAAATGTATGTCAAGTTAGAAATATATACCGTATTGAGATATTATTCACATCGGACAAGAAAAAAATTAATTATTAGGATTAAATAAAAGCGTAAAATAAAATTTCATTCTTTCATACTTAACCTTCATTTTCTGTGAATTATTTTCAAAGAAATTGTATAGAAAATTTTAGACAAAACATATTGTTTATTTGTTATTTATTTATCAATTTTGATTATTTTTGTCCCACAAACGAGATATTATTTTTAGAAAAATTAATTTTCCATCATCGGTCAGCTGTATGAATTAGCGAATTGATATTTATTTATGCAAAGATCTTCATTTTAGAAAAAAGAGGGATGTTTCTATACATTGATTATTTGATTACTTTTCAATGCTCATATATAGAACACTATGAGCGTAAATTTATTTATTTAATAAACAGAAAGGTGTATTTTTAAACTTTCTTTTCATTGATTTTTTCTGTGTATGGATTGCGATACATTTCACAAATTTGCATAATTGTTAAAGAAATAATATAGCCTTTAAAAATTGATTGACAGGACATTAGTTTTATTTGAGGTATTTTTTAATTAAACTGCGATTTTCGTTCTATATTCAGAAAGCGTGTTAATTTGACATCTGTGCAAATCAAGTTCCTCTTCTATATAATGTTCACTCTTCTTCCTTCAATCTGCTCACCCATGAAATGATTGCTATTCAAAATACTTGTTAGGGAAAGTAACACTATACATAAAAGCAGAACGAAAACTGGAACTATTGATTTTGCGTAAAAACAGAAGTTAAAGATAATTTTCTTCATCACGCAAAAATATGTAAGTGTCTATCTATCTATATCAGCATATGCAGGATACAAAGATAAAAAACTTATAGAAATAAACTGGACACACTTTTTCACCTGCTAAGAATGAACAACGTATAATCTTTGTTCTCACCTGGGTATACATGCGCTGGTATTCCATTGCTGTAAAATTGGATCATTAGAAAAGTTCAATGGAGTCAGTAAATGCGAGTCATTTTTTCAAGACACATCTGCATACATATTTTATTGACTACATTTACACATGATGATTATACACATATTAAACACATTTATCATACTACAAAATTTTGTACATTTTAAACTTTCGTGTGGGAACTTAACAACCCACGATCTGACGCTCAGGACATGACAAAACTCGGAGAAAAAATATGAAAAAATAAGAAAGGCGCAGTTCGGGTCCGCTCCATAGATTTTTCGTGAAAACGTCGGGATAAAATCATACAACAAGTGCTTTGTATTAATATTTAATTTAATTATCAATCACTTTAATACAATATTTACAGAATAAATAAATCACAAACTACCACAGACCCTTGCTGATAATATGATGCGATAAAATTTAAACTTAATTTATCTTTTCTTTAACCATTATACTACTCTGTGTAAATATTGTATTGAAGAGATTGATAAATAAAATATATATTAATACGAAACACTTGTTTTATGATTTTATCCCGACGTTTTCACGAAAAATCTACGGAGCGGATCTGAACTGCGTCTTCCTTATGTTTAATTTAGAGTAGCTTTTGATTGCGCCATCTGTTGACGGTATATAGAACTGCATTTCGCGTATGCGCAGTAAAACATTATTTATTACAAATGCTCTAATTCCCCTAATTCGAAAGAAACCTCTGCATGTTATAATCAGAAAACATGCTAGGCTGAAATTTTCAATTTAATACCAAGTTTTACTTTCATTCTGATAAATATTTTTATTGTCTCACTTTGGGTTCTATTAATGCTCCTCAAGCTCTTTAAAGGACACTTGATTCAACCTCCTAACTAAACGCGTTTCTACGCTACACTTATTTATCACCTTACATAAAGCTAATTCACAACAATCGCGCGCCTGCGCCTGCACTGGTACGATGACATCACAGGCAAAAAAAATACTATGCGACAAACTCTTACAGATATGATCTATCCGTTGTGGGGTAAACTATTCTTTTTGCATTATTAGTCTCGTAGTTAATGGATTCAAATCTGACGGTATTTTGTCACACAAGAACGTCCCACCGACTATCACTGTAACGAGCAAAAAGATGTTCTCACGTCAAAAATGACATTTTTCACAGAAGTAAAGATGGCTAATTCATTTCCAGAATACCACTTCTGGACAACTAGCGCCACTTATTGAGGTTAAAAGACTACAAATTTCGGTTTCGCAACACTACTAACTATCGGAGAGCCATGCATTTCGAATTCTTGAACGTACCTTTAGCATGTCTATTACGTCTGGATAGGTTTCAATAGACCTCAAGCTCATCTTCGAAAACATTCCAAAACTATTCAGATATTGCATCAGAATTTTCCTCTAGGATTCACGAAAAATGTAGCTCTCATGCCTATTAAAAACACATTAGACAATAAAAAGTTGCAAAGATTTATTCTTACTTTTTTTATTTCTTATATAAAATAAGTAAAATCAAAGTATTTTGGTTTAAATAAGCGAAACTAATAAAACGCACTAAAGCAGTTTTTATGTAAAAAAACTATATTATATAAAACGCTTATGCGTGGCGCAAAAAAAGTACCTTTATTTCTTTCTCCCCGTTGGCAACGATCAGTTTGTTTACCTCATTTCGCTAACCGAGCTACACGCTTACGGATTACAGGAGAAGTCGTTACTTTTCTTTTTGAATTTATTTATTCTCTCTTATATAATAAGAATTATAATGAACTCTTTGCGAACTTCTCAATACAATTTGCGTAGACGAGAGCAGCGTGCAAGGGAATCCCTGGATGAAAGATTTCAGCGAAGATCGGCTAGAAATGCTGCTGATAGGCTTAGACGAGCCAGAGCACGCAGCGATCAACAAATGGCTAATAGGGTGAATTCCCAAGCTGAAACAAACGTTTCCGAGCACGATTGCGGTATGATGACGGAAATATGTAATTTTTGTCAAGCACTTTATTGGCGAAACGAATTGAACTCCAGCAACAAGTATACCAAATGCTGTCACGATGGTAAAGTTCCTTTACCGAATCTGGCGGAAACTCCCGATCTTTTAAAGGAATTGCTCACTAACAATTCACTAGAGGCCAGAAATTATCAAAACCATATAAGAGAGTACAATGCTGCACTAGCGTTTGCATCTATGGGGGCTGAAGTAAAATCACCTCCTGGCAATGGCCCATATTGCTTTCGAATCCATGGTCAGATTTACCACAGGATTGCTCCACTGTATTCTAATGAAAGATTTAAACCTGGCTATGGACAATTGTATATTTTTGATGCCTCTGAAGCCAACAGCCGGCGTTTGGAAAACAATCCATCTTGCCTAAGTTCTGTGATGGAGAAGTTAGATGCGTTGCTCCCTACAATAAACCCTTATGCTAAATCATATTTGCAAATGCATCATTTGATTCAATCGAATCCAACTGTAAACGTCAAAATGATTTTTATGGAACATCCCGACTTGGATATGTGTCGATATAATGCACCTACTTCCAGGACCGAGGTTGCAGCCATATTTGTCGGAGATGATGGCGAACCACCAGCAAATAGGGATATATGCATTTATCCAATTGGAGAGGGTTGTAAAAATATATCCCCATTAAATCAATGTAACGATCCAATGGTTTATCCATTGCTCTTTCCTAGAGGGGAACAGGGTTGGTCAAATGAGATGGAGCATGTTGAGGAGAGATGTTCTGCCAAAAGAAATAGAGTCACTCAATTGCAGTTTTATGCATATAGACTTTCAGTTGGTAGTGGCTTTAGTCTTTTGCATAGTAGTGGCAAATTATTTCAGCAATATGTAGTAGATGCCTATGTAAAAACTGAAGGATCTCGCCTTAACTACATCCGCTTAAATCAAAAGGATCTAAGAGTGGAATTTTACAGGGGACTCTTAGATGCTCTAACAACTCGAGCCTCAAATAACAATTTACGAGTGGGGAAATTAGTTATACTGCCTTCTTCTTTTCAAGGAAGTCCCCGTTCCATGCAGCAGAATTATCAGGATGCAATGGCTATGGTCAGGAAGTTCGGGCGACCTGACCTGTTTGTGACATTTACCTGCAACCCGTCATGGCCTGAAATTTTAAATGCCATGCAAGGTCGGGAAAGACCTGAAAACAGACCTGATATTGTCGTAAGAGTTTTTAAGATGAAGTTATCGGAGCTCTTGGACGACCTTATAAAACGTAAAGTATTTGGGTGTGTAACTTCCTACATATATGTTATCGAATTTCAAAAACGGGGCTTGCCTCATTGTCACATTTTACTAACATTGGATTCTTCTTCCAAAATTCGTACTAAAGATGACATAGATAAATTTGTTAGTGCAGAATTACCAAACATTAATGTTAATCGAAGGCTTTTTGAAATCGTAACCAAATGCATGGTCCATGGCCCCTGTGGTATTATAAATCCAAATGCTCCATGCATGAAAGATGGTGAATGCTCTAAACAGTTCCCAAAAGCATTCAGAGAGGAGACAGAGGAAAATGTAAATGGCTACCCAGTTTACAAAAGACGGTGTATAGAACCAGTTAGAGTGGGCAAACATTACATTGATAACCGATGGATAGTACCATATAATCCATGGCTATCTAAAAAATACAATGCACATATCAATGTAGAAGTTTGTGCATCTGTAAAAAGTGTCAAATATTTATATAAATATGTTTACAAAGGTCATGATGCAGCCTCCATTACATTAAAAAATGATGACATTGTTAATCATGATGAGATTTTAAATTTCTTAGATGGGAGATATGTTAGTGCTCCAGAGGCAATGTGGCGTTTGAGTGAGTTCAGCATGTCTGATAAATCTCACACAGTAATTAGACTTGCAGTTCACTTGCCTGAACAACAGGCTATTTTTT
>BGPR01025701.1:0-22141 GCA_013235015.1 Araneus ventricosus
GTTGATTATCATAAATCATTTTGTGATACAACGTCTATTACAATTGACTCTGAAAATATGCATTGAATGTATCTTATACAAAAGAACCTTTTGAATAGAAACACGCATTGTAGATTAGAAGGATTGATATGGTTATTCATTTTTAAATAAGTTTCAATAGTAAAATGCATTTAAAAAGAAATTATTCGGACATTTACCGATTGCGAAAATATGTTCAGTTAATGCGATAACATACGAGTAAATGCTTCTAAAAATTAGTTTTCAACTAATAAACAAGCAGTATGGTCTCTTATAGAACCAATCTGGTTAATGGATTACTCGGTATCAGAACATCAGTGAATAGTTGACACGTTTTCATCTTACTTTGCTGTTTCATGCTTTAGACTCCATTTTAAAAACGACATTTAACAATAAAATTGCAGACTTTTCTCCGAAAATCCCAACTATATTTCACTTATTATTCTAAGAATATATTCGTCTTTTGCTGTTCTAAATTCAGTAGAATTAAAAGATTTATTCTAAGAGGTAAAAGAATTATGGAATAAAGAAGAATATTCTTAGGAGTATAAAGACGATTGTTAAAAAGATTCTGATTGGGAAACCTTGTCATTCACTGTGTATAACGATAACAAAAATGTTTTATAATAATAATGAGTATAAATGATAACTCCATTAAAGTAAAATGACAAGGAAAGATTTCTTCATCCCGCAGTCTCGACGACAAAGTTGACGATCCTGTTTTACGGTGTGGAAAAACATAGATTCGGTGAAGCTATCCTTGTCATGTGTTGGAAAACTTATATCAACTAATTCTTGCAAGCGATGTATTTGTTTCTAAGACACTGTTGTGAGAAATTTCTAATGTATAAGCTGTGCATGTGTGTCTGCCTCCTTTAGCGAACATATTTTCAAGAATTCGAATTTTACTCTTGCTACAAATAAAACAAGATAATCTATAACTAGTTTATATCTATTTACTGTTTGAATGCACTACAAGTCTTATAGTCTGAAGTCTGTGAAGGCATCTTAAAAAACATTTTTTCGAAGAATTCTGACTTTTTAGCCAAGCCTCATCCTGTGTGAAAATTTAACACGCGGAGAATTTCTAATCTTATAAATTGGTACTGATAGCAATACAGTTTTTTGGAGATATTCTAATTTCAGGAATATATAGAAGGCATCTTAAAAAAACATTGTTTCGAAGAATTCTAACTTTTTAGCCAAGCCTCATCCTGTGTGAAAATTTAACACGCGGAGGATTTCTAATCTTATAAATTGGTACTGATAGCAATTCAGTTCTTTTGAGATATTCTAATTTTAGGAATATGTAGAGAATCAAATAAAGTAAAGCAAAAAAGTGATTAACAATAAAATAAATTTTTTTAAAGTTACAAAATTCAAGTTACTAAGTTCACGAATATTCAACAAAGTTGATAAGAAAACAAAAAGAAAAATATACTAATAGCAATATATATAGGACAGCTTAGAAATATGATTGGTCAGAGAAAGAAGTTTCGGAATAATTTCCAGACGCATGATACCAAATGGTACCTGAAATACGTAAACGAGCCGAATGCATTTATATACTTGATTTACTGGATGGGTCTTCTGGAAGATTCGGACACAACTCTCGAAAGAAGGGTGACTCATCGAGTAGTTTTGGTCATCTTCTTGTTGGTATCTCTGGATGTTGTTGTCATGACAGTTTTAAGAGCGATCTATGACTCTAATTTGAGGGAGTTGCTAATTTGCATGAGTACTTATATCCTCGGATTATTTATATTCCTTGAAATGAGACGGAAGAGGAAGTTCATGTCTATCCTTCTAAGAATGCTTCAAGAAGTTCGACCCCATGCAGAAAAGAAGAAAACGTGTAATTTGTTCTACAGCATCTGCTTTGCTCACGTCATACCCATAGTGTTACATGCATGTTCGAAATTCAGGGCACAGACGGCATGGTTTTTAGCATACTGTAACCCAATTAATGATCCACAGAACCAAGTGTTGCTGATCCTTCTCAAAGGTACTGTTAACAGTATTCTATATCCTATATTCCCTACCCTAGTTTTGTTCTTTCTTTGCATACTGTGCCAGAGTATTTGTTACGAAATTCGTCATTTGACGTCTGTGATCTCGAAAGTTTCTCCGAAGGAATTTACCGTCTCTAAACAAGTGGATATTCTCAGACGTAAGCGGAATGTCGAGGACATTCTCAATGTTCTACAGAACTTGTTCTATTCATCATCTTTTTTCATATGTACGGCCAACTTCTGTTGTTGTTGTACTCAGATTGGATGGGTAGTAGGAATATACAGGCTTGAAAATGATTGGACTATACTGACTTTGTTCTTTCTACAACTTGCATGTTCTGCCGCATCCCTCCTGGCGTGTTTGTGGGTAGTGGGCGGACTGCCAATTGAGATGCAAACATTTATAAAAGAGTTTCAGCAAAAACTCGAGCACAGATTGATGCTTAGGGGCAGAGAGGATGAAGTCAATTTTGGTAGAAGATTAGACGAAAGATCTGTTTTTGTTTTATCGGGTTACGACATTATTCATTTCAAAAGAAGTTCCATTCTAGCACTAGCGGCATCTGTTCTAACCTACACACTTCTTTTAATCAAGTATTAAAAAAGAGTTACACACAAGAAGCCACGATGCATCATTATCATATTAGTCTTACGAACATTAATTTTTAACAAAATTCTCACAATAAAATTATGACGATTTTATTAAAAGATTTTATCTTTTCGAATGTTTTCAAAATCTATTATGAAATCGTTCCAAAGAATTGAAAAGGCTTTCCAGGATGAAGATTCATACTTTGATTCTTTCATGAATGGGCGAATTTGACTATTATTCAGTATTCTTTCTCTATCTTTATTACTTTTCTATTATCTATTATTCTTCACTCTATTTTGAAAATATTTTTTGTTTTCAGTTTTTGTATGTAAATTTTAAAATGCCTTTTAAATGAAAAAAAATTTTTTGTTTAAATATCCCTCGGGAATTGCATTTTATATTGTTCCTTAGCCGCACACTATTGTAATTTTTTTTTGTTTTGATTGTGTGCACTTTGTAAATTGGTATTCTGTAATTGGTCAGGCTTATTCTGATGTATTTAAAATCCATACCAGTTTTTCGGTGTACAATGTGCAACAATTTAGTTTGTTTTAGTGTGTAAGATTGTATAATATGGGCTAATATTTGATGTTTCTAAAATCTACCCACCTCGCCGTGTACTTTGAGATTGGGGGTCGATCCCTTTCATGCTCACAGGTGCCTTGTTTTTCAATCCCCACCATACCTCTAAAGGCCTTACACCCTTTCGAATAAGCAGTGTCGATAAGGGTTCCTTTCCTTTCACCTAGGGAAATTAACTATCATGCTTCTCCAAAATATTGCAACGCTTCATTTCCTCCACGCATATTGTGATGTCTTTGGACAATGAGGTGGCATCTGCTCTAAGCATGTTAGAAAAGATTTCATTCCGATTGTTGGTAGTTTATGTCAATAACTATGCCCATAGATTACTCACTAGTAGGGCCTGAAAATGGGACACGATCAAAACCTTTGCAAATTTTTTTGTGAAATTCGCAGGGGCGTAGCGAGGGTAAGTAGCACCGGGTCATATTATTTGTTGCCCCCTGCCCAACGGCTAAACTTGTGTAAACGGTGCCCAGAATATGGTACGTTTTCTCCCCCTCAATGTATTTGAATTGAAATAGCGGCATGAACTCAACATTGTGTCACCATGGCCAGTGCCATAACGAGAGTAAGTGGCACATGGAAAATAATATGATTTATTTTATCCCGGTCGTCATCAGCGGCTCAACTGGGGTAAATGTCTCCAGAGTTGTGGTATTATTTTTATGCCCCTCATCATATTTTATTTTAAATACTGCCACAGACGCAGTAATGTTTTGACTCCACGGCTCCCCTTAAAATTTGCGCCATGGGCATTTATCCCCCCTCGACCCCCTGTCGCTACGCCACCGGAAATTCGATCTTCTGCTGAAAGAAAGCAACCAGAAAGCTTAGTTTTATATTTGCTGATGTCATGTGCAGAAAATAAAGTAGAACTGACTGTAATTTTAGTATACATGTCTCTTGTTCAGACTGCGCTTCGGCAAATGGTGCTGATATTAGTGTCCTGTATAGTATTGTGATGTATTTCAGAATAGCATGAATAATCGTGGAGCCTTCTTCATCAAAAATAATATGTTTATTGGACGTCTGCCACAGCACGAACATACAAAACAAACACATACACTTACATCACAAATGTTACATCACTCACTGACATCGAAGTCCATATTCAATATTATTATTCTTCTCGGTTGTAGGCAACGTTATCAAAAGACAATATATCGTTGCTACTCTATTTATATACCTTTAGAAAAGAATCAATTCCAAACTATTTTTTAATTAATTTCTTTTGCAGCCAAACGATATTTTTAAATTACTTTCTTTTATGACCAACCGATTTTTTTATCTAATTGATTTCTATTCTTTTAATATTTTAATAATTCTACAAATATATATATTTTTTATTCATTACTAATATTACAAACATTCTCTATTAGACCTTTAATACGGATTATCTCTATGCTTGCTTGTCATTGAGTAAGCTGTCAAGTGCATGGCCTAATATTTGAGATCTCGAAATTCTCGTCATCCGAAATTCCTTCAGCGTTTTGAAATGAATTTCTTAAACAAGTGCAAAAAAGATTAATTCATCAAGGCAAGGCAAACGAAATCGACCTGAGACTAAACGAAAAAATCTGCTTTCGTTTTGTTTGATTGCGGGATCATTTACGTAGAAGAAGTATTTAAGTAGCATTCCATTCTGACCTACACACTGCTCTTATGTTAAGAAATTAATTGCACAGCACTGCCTGATGAAACTAAATAGACAGATTCAGTAAATAATAAAAATTTTACTAAGTATATTATGCTTGTAATTTTACTTTAGATTTTTCATTTTCGAAACAGATTTTCTTACTTGTTGGATTTGATATGGCAAAGTTGGACTGAAATTGCCAGCTCAGGTCATACCTGATCAGATCAATATAGTAATTTTACATTTCAATCTTTAAAGATCCCGGGAAAGGACCCAAAATCTATAATAAATCAATTCTTCCTATCTCGGCTGAAGCCAATAATTCTATGGGAGGAGTGGGTGGTTAAAGGGTAAAAATTATTTCATGTATGGAATACTCTAGGGGGAAATGCAGCATAGATAAAGGAGGAGAAAAAGTATTTAAAACTAAATAATTTATTTAAGAAAACATGATGCTGTGACCTCTCACTTGTACGCGCTCTCTTTTATGCGCGTTTTTTTCGCGGTCCCGGCCAGGGATATAGGAAAATAATGATAACTCTTATTCATTTATGCGCCGCACTGAAAAAGTACCTCTCACTTATGCGCGTCGCAAAAATTTTTTTAGTTAATTTTTTTTTTCCAGCAGAACAAAAACCCTTTTTGCTCTGCATCTAGGAACGCATTCCCTCGCCCTTTCTCTATTGTTCAGATTCCAGGAACACATTCCTCTAACTTATGCACAGAGGTGTACGTGGGGATTCTGTGATTGACGTCAGTAAAAGCCGCAATTATACAGTAGCCAATTAGAGAGGTTAGTGCTGTACGTATCAAGTGACATTGATCGCTAACGAAAGAATCATCTTTGGAGTTTTGGTTAGATGGTTACGCTTTAAAATGGCGAAAAAAAAACTTAATTGTCGCTTTCGTTTAAAATGGATGTTATTAAAAAAATTCGAAGAAAATCCTTGCACCTCGAAAAAAGCTTTAGCGAAGCATTTTAATGTCCCAGAATCGACAATAAGAGAGATTTTAAGAAATCGGGAGCATTTCCATTTTCTTTGTGTTCTTAAAAAATAATTAACGGAAGTTCTACACGTATTTGCGTTTTGAAACTATTCTTATTTACATTTTTCAGTAGTATATATACATAGTATTAGTTAACTGTATAAGTACACTGTATTGATGTTTCACTTTTAAGATCCCGTTTGTCGTTTTTCACTTATGTGCGTTTCTCACTTATGCGCGTTTTTTACGCTGTCCCCTGTGTCCACGCATAAGTGAGAGATCACTGTATGAGAGATTGGTATTTGCATATGACTATTTATATCTGGTTAGACAAAAGAGAGGTTTAAGTATGATTAGTTATAATTAGCGCTATGTTATACTTAGAGAAATATTAACTTACAATACTTCTTTCTCAAATACAAAAGATAGTAAATCATAGCCAGATGCCATCGCTGCGATCAAGGAAATATCCCTGTCCCTAGCCGAATTGCCAGATCGCCTACATCGTTGAAGGTTCGAAGCGTTCGCCTCTGGATTAAAACATTACACTCCGTTTTAACGAATGACTCCCACGCCTGTCACGTGGTTTGTGAGGCAATAGCGAGTGATCTTATCTTCCGGTATCTTTCTGATGACTCAGCGTTTATTCAAATGAGCTTGTTTGGCAGTGTATAAAAAATATTATAGAAAGGATTAAAACTAGAACTTAAGTGATTAAATTTTAAGAGAAAGTTAATCAGGGAAAAACACAATTCCCACATCATTATAGTATAACCCCGGTTAACCGAACTAAAGTGGGATAAGCCGTTTCGGATAACGATTTTTTCGGTTAAGCCATGAACTTCTATTATTGTTTTGGATTGTAGCGGTTTCAATGCACTGCCTTCTCCTTTTTATGGTAGGTGGCGCTACTAGAGCCATCCGGGTTTTTCCCATGACGCCTCTCTCTCTCTGCTTCTTCTGTGTATTTTTCTTGTGTTGTTGTTCTCTGTCTTGCGTCTTGTACCTTTTAATGTACTGTGTCGTGGAACTTAGTCATCTAATAAAAACGGTTCCTGAAATTGAATTAATTCTTCAACAGCGGCATTCCATATAAACATGAGTCTCGTCCCTCTACATTATCTAATTACAGTCATAATTCTGAAATATTTTGAGTGTAAAACGAACTCAAAACTCTCTTTGTAAACTGCACTTAATATTCTTTATTAAAGTTAAAATTATATTTTTTTCGAGCAGCATTGCCCGCCATCTTTTCATCGGAAGGACGTCAGACGGTGTTAAGTCACTGCATTGTTCAGCAAAATTTGGATTTTGGATAAACCGAGTTCGATTAACCGACGTTTTACTGTTAAATATATTATTCCTAGTTTAAACTTTACCTTCAAGAAACACAATGACTTTTATCTCAGGTTTGTAAAATTTCCTAACCCTGAAACTACCAGCATATATTTTTTATCTTCGATTATAAATATTCCATGCTTTGTAGATTTGTTCTGAATAAAATTTCATTCCCAAATATTTTAATCTTAATCACCTCTGTAGTTCCTCGGAGAATATGATGCCAGAGAATAATAATAACATTTGAATTTCGAACAATGCAGAAATTTCAATGGTAATCGGTCAAATTTCTTGGATATTAGATTGTTCAGTTTTTGAGGATATATTAAAGGAACAATCTGGGTTATATCATACTAACAATTTTTTCTGTATTCAGATGGTCAGTACCAAAAAGTTTTTATTGAAATAAGAAAAATATTAATTTTCTTACTTCTAAAGGTATTATCAAGTTTTTTTCGTCATTTTCACCTTGTTATGGTACATGAATTAATGAATATTATTTACAGAGTATTTATATTTAAATATTCTCTTTAAAAACTCCTGTGAAATGAAAAATGCGTGACTAAAATTACCTAACTTAGAATTATTAATTTGAGATTATTAAAATACTGTTTTGTCATTCTGATCACACAATAAATTAATATTAGAGCTCAAAAACAATTAACTAGAAAAAGTAGAATAATTTTTAAAATAAATTTAACTTAAACTTTAAACAGAAACAACAAAATTTAAACCATAAAATTTAAACAATAAAAATTATACAATGTTTAAGTTGCTCGCAATTGCAGCTGCATACAAAAGACAAAAAACAATGTTTCAAAATCATTCAAAGAAAGCAAAAAACTAAGAAATACTCTGAGATAATCGAATCAAACAAACAAGGAATCCATTCTAGTCCATTTTATCAAGGGCTAAGGACTATATTCGAAATGGATTCAAAATATTTGGGAAATGTTTATGCAAGAAACTTGCATTACGCCAAATATAGCTTCTCTTACCCCGAAATTTCCCAATAAAAGAGAAATTAGATCAGTAATATTCAAAAAGCATTACTTTAAAAGAATGTTACTGATGTTATTCTTATTGATTCTTTAAATGTTACTGTACACATTATGCGTGTAATTTTACTTTTCTGATTTCTCCTTTCTACTAGTTGGACTTGATCTGGCACGGTTTAATCGGAAGTCCGGTCATATCTGACCTTGTCAGTTGAATATTCTTGATTTAAAGCTTAGATTGAAAATAATCGATGACTTTTACATGACGTTTGATCACTTACCAAGCCCTAAAACTTTGAGTCAATATTTTAATCTTTGATTATAATGTTTTCATGTTTTGTAGATTTATTCTGAATCAAATTTCATTCCCAGGTATTTTAATCTTAATCGCCCCTGGTTTCAATCGGAATGAGATGTCAGAGAATACGAATAAGATTTGAATAATATATAACTTTCTTTGTTAATTATTTAAACGTCAACCTATTTCTTGAATGCGAGATTGTTGAGTTTTTGAATATTTATTGAATAAACTATCTGGTTTAAAGCATCCTAGCATTTGTTCCGTATTTTAATTTTCAGTATCAATCAATACAGTAGAACCCCGGTAATCCAGACACGCGCTAATTCGGAACCGTCGGTAATCCGGACGGTCCATGGAGTCTGATGCAAACCCGCAACAAAGGGCCGTCAACTGAGAGAGACGTCTCTCTCCGTAGCGCCGATTTATTGTTGTTGAATAATTGTCCTGGCCATCCTTCCGCAGAAGAACTGTGTACTGATGATTGTGAAATTCCGCGATGTTTCTACCCCCTTAAAAAGACTGCGCTGATCCAACCCATGGATCAGTATGTAATCCAAAACTTCAAGCTGTGATATCGCAAGTTGCTTCTTACGAACATTCTTAATGATCCTGTGCAAAATTAAAATTTGGAAAAAACACTGACAAACGTAAATTTAAAAGATGTGGTGTTCAGTCTTGCTAATAGTTGGGCATCTGTGTCTACAGTGCTGATCAACAAGTCGTAGAAAAATTTGCTTCCCAATTTTATTGATTCTGAAGTTGAAGAAATTCAGCTTGCATCACTCATTAACCAATTACAAAACACGAACCCGTGTTCTAATACTGAAGACCTCCAGTGGGCTGCTGAGGCTGACGACAGTTTGGCTCGAAATGAAATTTTAACAGGCGACGAAATTATCAGGACGGTAACAGCAGAAGATGATAATGATGACAACGTTACCCCTGTAAACCCCGTCAAAATTTCTCATTCTGAGGCTGTGGCGGCACTCAACACTTCACTACAGAGGGCTGAAGAGAAAAATTTTGAAACACACGAAATTCTGCTCCTCAGACGTTTAAGAGACCGCGCATTTGAATTAAAAATTGGAACGGCCGAGCAAAAAAATGATGATGTTCATTCACCTACATATGTAGTAATTATGTATGCACATATCATGTTCATTCAATTTATCTGTAACAATTTTAGTTCATACAAATATACCATAGTACCTATATATACAATTTTTGAAAAAAGTGTTTTACGTTACTTTTTTAAAACCTCGCTAATCCAGAAATCCCGCTAATCCGGACGTCCATGTGCCTGAATTCGTCCGGATTACTTGGGTCCTACTATATTTATTGAAATAGAAAAATATCAATTCCTTTACTTTTAAAAATATTATTAAGCTAAGTGTTTGCGTCATTGTACTTCCTTACGGTAAATGCAATAATGAAAGAGGTCTTTATAATTAAGGCTGCACTTTAAAAAACGCTGTGAGATGAAAAATACGGGACAAGAGATACACAGCTTGCAATTATAAAAATATTGCACTGTCAACAAGTTCACACAATTGTATAATAATTCAGAACTCTCGGTCACAGCAGAAGAGGGAAAAATCGATTTATTTCAAAATTCCATTTTTGCAAACATGAATGGTGTCCATTGAATAAAAACGTAAAGAAAGGAGTAAAAAAGAATGAAATAAAGAAAAATAAATAAGAGGCTCTATTCACATGTATTGATTCTGTCCAAAAAAAGAGTAGAGAAAATTACTTTTAATGATTTTTTAAACGAAAACAGACGCTTCATGTTTCTAATTGAAAAAAGGTTTATGTGAGAATAAAATGATAAAAGCTTTATGAGATAATTGAAATTTACTGTGATCTTAGAAAAATCGATAATGGTATCTAGTAGAAGATTAAATATTCACTTCATAGGCTTTCAATATCGACATTATTATGTTAATAGCCAGAGGACACACTTCATAAAGCTTCGTTTCTTGTTTTATTCATGCCTCAAGCAAGTTTACAATAACAGTTTCTCTAACAAATGAAATTCATCCCAACCCTCATCTGTTTCAGATATAAGTATGATCTAGCAAGACATGAAGGCGGCTAAAGAAAAACCTGATTTCACTTCTGTCATCAAGAACGTAGATGGTCAGGACGTATCCAAAATACATGTCATGAGAACCTTGCCTACAAGTATGAAAGTTAAGCAGTGTCTGAAATATTTTAACAGTGAGTATATCCTCATGACTTTCCTTCGTCTTTTGCATGAACCTGAAAATCGAGTGATATTTGGCGTGTTTTCTGGCCTTTTTATTCTGCCAAATATTAGTAGCTTGATAATGATTTGTATCCATCGGAACTCTGCTCGTTTGAAATTGTCGCTGCTTCATCTCAGCACTTATTTCCTGGGCACGCTCATCTGGTTTAGTATGAGAAGGCAAAGAAAACGTTTACCAAATTTGTTGAGAAGTGTTTCAAAGAGTCAATCGTTCTTTTTTACTAAATTTCAAAAAGTATTCTTCTATCTAACATGCAGCGTACCTTTCCTATGCGTAACCCAAGGAGTGCTGAGACAAACGATTTCAAAGAAGACCGATTTCTACTATGTATATGGTTTTCAAGTCAATTTTTATATTGCAATTTTGGTTAACATTCTAGCATGGATATTACATAGTTTTATATATCCCACGTATGCTAATCTGGTCGGTCTACTGTATTCCTCGCTGTGCTTACATGCTTGCAGGAAGCTGAGCCTCATTACAGACGAGATTGAAAGTTTTTCAGCACAGGAATTTACTATTTCCAGACAGCGAGACATTCTTGGACGTGAAGCTGAAATCGAAAGGCTTGTGCACTTCATTCAAAAGATATTTTCTGTACCGTCTTTTCTCATAGCTACTGCCCACTTCAGTGCGTGCACGTCTATACTTGGGGCATTCATTGTGGATAGTAAGATTTACACTAAAGATTATGTTGTGCTGAACCAGTTGGTTGTAGTCTTCCTCAGTTCTTCAGGTGGCCTTCTGGCTTGTTTATGGGCGGCTGGAGGATTACCAATCGAAGAAGACAGATTTAAAGATACGTTTCGAAGTAAAACGAAACAAAGATTGCAATTGGTAAACGGGAAGAATGAAAGATATATTCAGAATCAAATCTTAGAAAAGCCAACTTTCGTGTTGTCTGGGTGCGAAATAATCTATTTCCGAAGAAGCTCAATTCTTTCTTTGGCTGGAACTGTTCTAACTTATACAATTCTTTTAATCAGTAAAAATTAGTCGAAAACATGTTATGCTACAGATCCACCGAATACGTTAAGTATTTCATGTGTCCAATTTGGTCAAAATCATCGCTGGTTTAAGTTGTAAAACTATGAATCATCGGTGCAAAGAGCATAGGGCTTAGCATCTCAACAACAAGATGGAAAATCATATGACACATGTGTCAATAGTTCAGTTCAGTTATAAGATATGAAGCTTTAAGAACCTTCATAGTCTTAAAAGTCATGCCACTCATGATAAAGAATAAAGCATATGTTTTCCTCCAACTTGATTTAATTCGAAGAATCCAGCATACACTTTTCAACTCGAATCGGTCAATGGACTATTTCTGGAAGAAAACTATGACCAAAGAAAGGTATAACAAAAGCCATTGTTCCATTGAAGCATTTGGAAGAATAAAAGTATATATAGAAAAGTAAGAATAATTGTTTCTGTAATTGATCCATTTTTATGAAATACACTAAAAGAATGCTGGCACAAACACCGAAGCTTCTTCGTATTAACGCACACTCTTAGCTTCGTACTTTATAATTTACTCAGAATTGGAATACTTCACTACTTGTTCAATGTCTTCTATTCACCAGTGAAAAAGTTCTTAGCTTTTCCAAAGCTGTCAGCTTCTTATGATATTCTTATATCCAGTAAAGCTGTCAGCTTCGTTTTAGCAGTAACTGTCTCGTATGCGTTCAGCTATCGAAGACACGATGTTAATATTACAGGTACATTTATACTTATACAACTGGACTCTTCATTAGACTGATCAATTTCCATCTGTGTTGGATACGCTGAACACTAATCACTCGCATTGCATCAAGTGAAATCTCCACTGTATGGTTTTTCTTTTATTTTCTCACATTAAAAGCTCATAATATCTATGCATTCTTGATTATACGAAATCATCCCGACGCAAGAGTCCCATTTTTTTAAGATTTTTTTACGGCGAATGGATTCTGATTTAGGCAACTTGTTATCTCCATATACTCATTTGATTGTAAATAATTCTCTTAAAGCATTTTGTTGGTTTCCAATACAGATACCGAGATGACATTTTATCAACTGAATACACAACCCGATGACTTTTAAATGAGGAGAGTAAAAAAATATATAAAAATGCGGATGTGTGCAGCAGCAAGAGCATAATGAAGACGGGGGAGGGGATTGCCACTTAAATGATAGGATATCCGGACATAACCACGACAATCCAAAATTCCGATAGGGTCGAAATCTCCCCAAGGTCTAGAGACAAGAGCCCTGTCCCTGTCTTTCAACAAAATGAGAATTCTTGGAACAAAGTATCCCATTTCTTTTGCGACCTCTATCCTCTATCGACTCGAGCTCTTTTAGTACCTCTGGCATTAGGATTATCTCTCTCCCTCCCTTCTTATTTCTGTGGGCTGCCCCCATCCATGAAGAAAACCCTCCGAGGGACACCTCAAATACGAGGTTAAGAAATAGCCGGATGAATTAGAAGATTCTAGTTTCTCTGGATGGCACAGCAATGGCGATGAGGTTGTGTTTGAGTCATCCCTCGTACGGGAGCATGTCCCCGAAGTGCATCGGCCGATGATGGCCTTTTCGTAACTGACCACAGTACTTGTTTTAAGCCGACCATTCACGGTCAGTCCATACCACGCAAATGATGTGGTTACAATCAACACCTTTCCCATTTTCAGCACAGCCATTTAATTTGGTCATTAACGGGCGAACCGCGCCAACCGCGAAACCCATCACCTACGGGCGTTCCGATCTCCTTTCGAAATGGGACTCCAGCAGTAGTTTTATGGTTTTCGCTTTTGTAAGAACCTTGCTCCCCCTCCTCCAACGTTGTATTTCAGCTTTCATGGCCCAGCACTCCAAATGGATTTCGAATAAAGTTGAAAATCAAACTTTGGACCGCATCACTCCAATTCTTATCGGAGTTTCGCATTGATGTCCGGTTTTGGTGCGACTCGACCTAATTTGCGTGGAGTGGTCTGACCGTGAAAGTTCAGCTTTAGGCAAGGTACACATATGCGAGTTGTGTCGGACAAGTCATTAGTGACACAAACTGTTGGAGAAGCGGCTTGAATACATTCATAACAGTTGGGCAGTACAGACATACCGGCAGCCATTAGCGACACTCGTGCTCCCCGGGAGGTACGGTCGTCAACGAAATGAATGGGACACCTCTGTAATTCTGGTATATATTATCACGTCTTCACAAAACTAGTGTCAATGTTAATGGCTAAAGAGGACAGGTTTATTCAGATAAAAAACTGATTAACCGAGTTAATTAACAGCTATCTAGAATTTCCATATTACGACTATCAATGTTTTTCTCTGAATCGACTCCCCGTCACGATATGAGCCACCCCATAAATTTTTATAGAGTTGTGATGATTATTTCGAGAGTTATAGGGTTCTGAAAAATGGCGTTTCCCATGTTAAATGAATTTTATGAACTTTTGACGATATCTCGGAAGGTATTATATATTTCTCAAAACTTTTTCACTCACTAAAAGAACACTAATTTTTTACATTAAGTCATGAAAACAAATTAATAATAAAAATTAATAATATTTTTAAAAAATTAATTTGACTGTGAAAAAAATGTGATTTGTAACATAGTGAAATTTTTGCATTAAAGCAAAGATCAGACGTTATAATTCTGGTATCCTAAAAATCAATAATAGTTTCCGAAATAATTACAAAAAACTGCAATTTCCCACTGTTGACATGCAACGCCCACTTTTTGAGGGACTTGTAACTTCAGAGGCCTACAGCGAAGTCAAGTTAGATTTACAGAATCAATAGAGGCGAGATTTATTAATATAATCGCCGAGGTAGTCGGTACATAGAACCATTAATACTCAAGTGCTTCATATTAACAAGTACGAATATTAAACTACTCACCTTCTTATCATAACGCCTGTATTCAACATATGTCAGAAGTATACCATTGTGCGATATTACTTAAATGGTGACTTAGTAAAAGCAAGACTACTCGATAACCAAATAACAAATTTAATAAAAAAAACATCTAAATTAAAATGTAAATCAAATCATAAAATCATTATACTGTTAACTCTCAAATGATACAAAAAGAAGAAGAGAATGAACAGTAGCAATCAGTCCTTATATACTACAATAGACTCGTCGCTATTGGCCGATGGGCGACATCTCAAAGAGGGCGGATCCGATCTGCATGTAATTACAATTCAGGATATTGCCAGATGCCACGATGATGCCACAGACTGTATATTATATTTATTTGCATTTATCGGTCTACTTTTCATGAAACACGATCTTCATCGAGTTCACAGACAAACACACAGACAGACATAATTCGAAAATTGTATTTTTCGGACTCAGGGAAGTCTAAAACGTGGAGATTCGTCAAAATCTCGAGTTCGAAATTTTTGACGTTTAGAATACTTTCTATTTGTATACTTCGTAGACGAGAAAGTAAAAAGGCAGATTGCAACGCGCCCGAACTATAAATACTGTGGAGAAGGGAAATCCCCTAAAAACCGGAGTTCGATTAACGGTGACGGTTCTCGCGACTCGTTATGTCAAAGTAGAAGTGCTTTTTTTAATCTAAGATTGAAGTAGAAGTAATTCGTTTATAATTAAAAATTAGGTGGCGTTAAATAATATTTATTTTAGAGAAGATTAAAAATTCTAAATCATTACATTTATTTGGGCCTGGTGCACGTTAAATCTGCGTCTATATCTCACGCGTATTGATAGTCAAAAAAATAAGGAATTTAAATGCAGACAGTTCCGCATGAAAACAATTTACCACATAATTATTTATTTAAGCTTCATTATGATTGAAGTTACTAGTCTCTATAAAAATTTAAATAACGAAAAATCTTAATATAATAATAAAACAATGAATACAACGATTAAGAAAATATAAACATTTATTTCATAAAAAAATCTCTGAAGTAATTAAGATTCATTCATTTGTTCATGTCTTCTGATCGCAGCTGTCTATCTCGCATCCGTCCTCTTCTCTACCGTGAGAGGAAGATCAGCTATGGAGAGGAGTATCATTCCTTTCTTGTATTCCAGAGGGACCTGAAAACATAGTGTAGTCAGTCAGAAGGAAAATTAAATGTGAACATTCTCCAAAAGGTTTAAAAAATTTTATTCCTGTTCAATGAAATTAAGAGAAAAAACACAAAATATCAAAATGGTACTTCCATAGTTCGGGCTCTTATATACAGATTACAGATACAGACGATTTTTATAGTATTCACAGAATTATTTTACATAATTTTTTATGTTTTAAATATTCAATTTGATAACACTTATTCTTAACAATCTTTATACATCGTAACTTCTATGGCAATAATGTTTCATGTAGTATTGGAAGAGTTATTACATCCCATTCCTCTTAAACAGTTTTCAGAATGGCTGTAGGTCGACATTTGGATAATGATATTTTTAAAAGTCCAAAATCACAATATGCGATGGGTTATGACATCAGGAGATTTATAGGAATGTCAGTGAAGGGTACAGTTTTAATACCCATGTATTGTTCTATTTTTTCTAGGAAATTAACAGTGTATTGTGATGTGTGGCTGCTTGCTTTGCCTTGACGTAGTTCTACTGATTGATGACATTGTGGGTTAAGAGATGTTATTTCATATTTGGAGATTGGAAATAAAATGTATTCCTGATAGTATGAGGGGTTGATCTTAACATTTTTCTCCACTTTATTTTTATTTTGCCATTATATGAAAAACCAGCAACAATCACATATCCCTCAGAAAAACTTTCTTTATATTCTTTGAATCATGTTTAAGATTTCTCCTCTCTGGTGATAAGAAATTGATCTTTTATTCCTGTAGTCATTTAAATAAACTAATAGACCAAAGTGTCATATAATTTTTACATCTTTCCATTTTTCTCCCTATAAATGTTTTTCATAAAAAAAATTCTGCAGCATGTTCTATGTTCAGAGATATGACGTGGAAAAAGACGGTGATCGTTGTATTTTTTTGTCGTTTTAAGATTCTAGTCCGTGTTAGTAATTTTATTTACAGATGATATTGATCATTTTAATGATATCGCAACAAATCTTTGTCTAGGAGGATTTTCTTTTAATATTAAATTATCAGCTTTGCAATATTCGAAAAACTGCGTTTTTTCTTTGGTTATGTATTTGTAACAATTTTTCAACTTGAAGCCACACTTTGACGTTTTTTTTCTCTTTTATCAACAACACTAGTGGTACTCGCACGGCGTTGCCCATGGAATTAGGACTTCAACAAATTGCAAAAAAAAGAAAAAAAGAAAAAAAAAACGCCCACAAAAACATGAAAAAGTTCTGAAAACAAAGCAAAAGATACACATTATTGATTTTCCCGCTCATTTTTCTTCGCGATAATGACATTTCAACTGTAGAAAACAATGCGGAGTAGGTTAATCCGAAACAATATTAAAAAATTGCAACGTGAAAATGATTATCATACAGAAAGTTAAATACTCGAGATATAAAC
Organism: Araneus ventricosus; assembly: GCA_013235015.1. Taxonomy (NCBI): domain Eukaryota; kingdom Metazoa; phylum Arthropoda; class Arachnida; order Araneae; family Araneidae; genus Araneus; species Araneus ventricosus. Next base: position 17,226 of record BGPR01025701.1, read on the forward strand.
ATGTTAAGACACTGCCGAAAATAATAATCGAAGTCATTCAGTTGAAGGTTATGGCATATCCTGCGCTCTGCATCGTCAGCCAATGAAATTGCAACAATGCATGTCAGGAAGGCTCCGAAGAAACTTCCGAGAGAGTATGCTCGCTAGAGAAAAATATTTTTCTACTGACCAGGAAAAAATTAATTAAAAAAAGTAAAAGGCTATTTTAACCGTTCTTATTTTAAATCCGACAGAAACGATCCATGTAAAAGCTGAAAAAAATTGAAAATAATAGTGTTATTAGAATGTCGGATGCAGCAAATTTAAAAACAAAAATAAAATTTCGATGGTAAAATTGACTATTTTTAAATTTCTCAAAATTTAGTAAATTACGTTTGAAGTTCAAAACAAACTTATTAGAACGAGTTTGCTCTATCCGATGCTGCATTGGTTGCTTTTCTACGATCATTGTGAAAGATACTACAACCGCAAAGGTGCCAAAATGACCCAAAATAGCACAAAACAATAAATAAAATTATCTTCTAGATTAAATTTCTAAATTCCGGGCCTGGTGCACAGTCACCATTACGACTACCTGAGTGCCAAATTTCACATGGCTGTAAGGGCTATAGATTCGTCTTTACATCGCGCTCACACTGCAAACATTGTTTTTATAAATATAGTTTAACTAACGTGGCTTTTAGATATCGAAAATCCACATTAACAGCTTCTTTGATAACTGAATAAATATCACTGAAAAGAGCAAAAAATATTGTCTTTCCATCCATCAGTTTCTTTAAAATCGCCAATTTGGTAATACGTAAACAAAACTTTTTAGGTAAAGAATGATAACTTATACTTTCAAAATGTAATCATGTGAAAAATAAATTTTCCACGCAGACAATTTTTTTTCTTACAGCAAACAAAAATCTTCTAAACAAATGTAAGAGACCAGTATAATAAAACAAAATGATTTTCAAATTGTTAATTTTAGTGCTTAATTTATAAGCAAAAAATGCTTCGTTGAGCACTGACTGATGTTTACAAGTATCTTGCAAGGTATTTATGGATTTTTTTCAAATTTAATGAATGATAGAACTATATTTTCAGGGAAACTGCAAAATTAGTTCCCTCTCACAAACCTTTTCAATATTTTGCAATGTGATCTTAAGCACGTTGATCATCAGTGCAGATCTGTGTAATATTGCACAATATATTATAGAATGCTGTACACATTGTACAATAATATAAAATGTCTTACAATTTACACTGTTTCAATATTGGAAATCATACTGTGAATATTTTTTTTTCAATTTTTCAGTATGCCACGGTAGTCACGGTTCTCTAAAATGAAAATGTCTGTCTCCCTGATAAGCCCTAAAGTTGCTAGTTTCAAATCACGACGCTGCTTAATAAATCAATGGACCGTGCGGATTCATTTATCCCAAATTTGAAAGTTCAAGAAATAGGTGACCTTAATACAGTACACCTCTCTAAAACTATCTGGCCTATTCTTAATCGGTGCATCACTGGTAACAGGTTTTCGACCAGGTGGCTACCATCTTACTGACTTCAACAGACGCGACCAACAATCCTTACTCGCTGCCTAAGTGGGTATTATCAGAAGTTTGACTGATAATTCTAAGTGTATTGAGACTCGCCCAAATGTACTGCATAACAGGCCAGCCACCTGATCATATTCTCTGGCATGCCTGAGCCCAAACAGGAGTCTTGCTTTCTAATCCTGTTGACTTTGGGTTTCTTTAGCTCCGGGCTCAATCGCTCATTGACCTGAGTCTCCTGCGATCTTCGGTTATCATCAACAACAACAGACTCTCTAATCCGACGACATATAACCGGACACCTGTCGGATTATCGAGAGGTCCGGACCATAGAGGTGCCCCAAAAGTAAAACCATGTACTGAAAGGGAAAAGGTTTTAACAGGAAAGAATGACTCATCACCGCAACACTTTATAACGGGTACTTCTGACCATGCTCTTTAGATGTACAGATCTCCTTTGTCTTTGTTGGGAATTTTGGGCTGAGGAGAGTTATATCGAGTAATGCAAGCTTCTCACAATTTCCCAATTATTTTGAACTATCTTGAACAAAGTCCTTAGCCTTGGATAAAATGGACTAGAATGGATTCATTGCTTGTTTACTGATTGCTTCTGAGTTTATCTTAGCTTTTTTTGCTTTCTTAGAATTATCATTTCCATGATACAGAATTGATTTACTTATAGAAACGCTTATCCCTGGGAGGCACCGCGAGTTCAATGGATGAGTACGCTTGATAAGTAAGAGGGCACCGCTTCCCCTAGGTATAAATGGTGGCAGGGTTGTGCTCCAGTGATAGCAGTACGTGACTCCTTCCGTCAGGTCTTTCCGTGGCCCAGTGATAGGCTATTAGGGAAAAGTATTGCATCGCATACATTCAATACACAACTGGATGCTTAGGTATAAGGGGGGTAACACGGTTTGCGGTTATAGATACACAAGCCATAACGTTTAAAATTTATTACACGGATCTTTAAAATCTCATATCCAGGTGGAACTTGGTTTATGTAACCGTGGTTTAAAATCCATCACATCTCTAAGTGAGTTTGCTAGCATTATACATTAAGATCTGTTTATAAGGACACTGGTGGACATAGAAAAAAAAATTATTACAGACAGTTTATCGCTATAGACAGTTCGAGGATCGGCAGCCAATGTTAATGGTTTCGGCATGTACAATGTACAATCAATTTGTTGCAGATGCCTCGATATGGAATTGTATTTTATAAGCTTTTGAATTATTTGTCTTTTTAAGAACTCAAATTGAAAATTTTAGTTAATCAGTTTTAACGGAATTAGCACATTATATATGATAATTCCACGATGTTGCTGCAATATTCTGAGTGCAATAACGTTTTTTTCGGATGTATCGAAAAAGTTGAAAAGAAAATTATCACTTAAAACTATTATTTAATTATTAAATTGTTTTATTAACTTATTCTTGTAAAAACCAAAATTTATTTCCTTCTGGACGAAAACGATCCCCAACCTGGCACAGTGGTATCACTTGTAATTTTATAATCAAAAAAGTCCGAAAGATAATCTTTCTCTTTGGTTGAAGTTTCGTGACGTCGCTGTTGAAGCCTCAAAACAAAAAAAAATGTGCATTTCAAACTGCCCTGTTTTAAGCATTCATGAACATAAAGTGTCTCTTTGTACTAAACGATGCCAACTTTGTAATTCACTCTTTCCCCCCCATCTTGGTGGGTTTCAATTTTGAGATAATTAAATGCTAACTCCACCGTTTTCCACCAGGTGGCACTCATAAGTGGTTTCATACAGTAGCGCATAGTCACTTTACCATGTCTACATACCACCTTATGAAGATAGTTGTGAACCATTCAGAAGTTAAAAGGGTGGTAAGGATGGACTTAGTGGCACCCTGTATACTACTAATACTTTCAGACTTCAATTATCAGTTAACTGATTCATTTAATTAAATGTTGATTCCATACGCGTGTTCTATCTGGTAGGAGTATCAGAGAAATTGTCTGTGTAATAAACTCTTCTAGAGTTCTGAACTTTTATTTAAAAAATATTTTAACCTCATAGAGTTCTCACCCCTCGAAACTCAACAACCAGCACAGCACCGCGACATACTCTTCAGGCAGGATACAGACAAGGAAAGTTATAAAAAGAGAAAACATCTACATGAGGATGAATTTTAAAAAAGTTTACAAGAGTAATAAAAATTACTGAAGTAAACATAATATTATTAAGCTAACAAAAGCATGACGTCAATTTATTTATTGTTATAACAGTGTATGATATCAGACGAGTGGTAACAGTCAGATGCTGACTTCTTGGATTTGATTTAAAAAATAAGAGATGAGGCTGAGTGCGAGTAAGTACGGTTGAATCCACGTTATTGTTGTACGCAGATACGAAGCGTAATTTTGTGTAACAGTACCTCTAGTCGAATGTTGTTTAGCCTTTAGAACAGCAAGTCTTATGAATGTCAATCAAAGAAAGCCAACACTTTTAACAATCGAAAGAAAATAACAAATGGATTTAAGAGGCATACTTGCCGAGATCTACTTCTTCCCTAATCACCAAATCTCTTGTAATGTTTCGTATTCGAAATTCTCCTCGCTTTTGCACATGCGCCAAATGGAGTTATTTTCATTAAGAAAGGAAAAAGTGGAAAATGAAGGGGAGATGTTTACATTTATCGGCTCCAAAAAAGAACTCCTGAAATGTGCTCATCTTTACTCATTGCCTGACACAAATCGGTATGTCCAAAAGTGCTTGTTTCTGAATATTGAAATAATCATTATTTATTTATTTATCTGACGACAGGGTTAACTTCATATATTCAGGCTTGGTAGAAATCACGTTCCTGCTCACTGAGCTTAAAGCCTTTAGTAGTTAAAGCCACATCACTGTCTGAAGAGAACCTTAACTCCAGATAAGTGTCCTTCAATTTCGGAAAAGGAAATAGCTCACAGGACCATCCTGGCTTCACCTGACGCAAATCTTCCTGGTATATTGAATGATGGTGTCATCCTCCTGCATGACAATACATATATTGATCGCAAAATTCCTGATTTCCAAGCGCAAAAGTTCGAAGGGGAAATCTCAATATTCTCCATATCGCCCAGATTTGGCACCAGATTACAATTTGCATTCAAGAAGGGCTCTTCTTCCAACAGTGACGTGAAAACAGCTTTCGAAAACTGTTCTGGAATGTACTCTCTACCAAACCAAGCTAAATTGGTCCTATGTCTGTATAAATGCCTAAATAGATTTTTTTGTGATTCTGTGGAAAATGATCACAAGTATGCTTCTAACCTGTTTTGTATTTTCTGTCTATTGTCAATAAGTAATTTTTATTATCCTTGTAACCTTTTTATAGCAATACGTAAACTGAACGGCACCA